>JXOV01018476.1:1855-98530 GCA_001014945.1 Clogmia albipunctata | reverse complement strand
GAATGGCGGGTTTAATAAACACTTTTATCCTGTCCCTTCATAATGCACCTGAAGATGGAATTATGCAATAATTATATCGTCAGCAATAAGTTAATTAGGGCCAGTAATTGTGATAATGAGAGAGAGCTAGGGCGATAGACAAGGATGGGCATATAGATGTACACCATATACCCGGTAATACGTCGTTACAATGATCTTATTCATATATTTATATATGAATAAGTGTTATAATCCCCGAGCGAGTTCTACTCCCAACCTATCATACTCAACGCGCGCCACCTAGAGAGGCAGCAAGCTGAATTCATACAAAAAAGAACAGCTTGCCTTGTTTGAAACTCTCTTTCAACTTCTGTTTCAAACTCTGTTTTAAACTAACTGCTTTAAATGTATTGTGTGTCTGGAAATTACCAAATTGAGACGTTCGCCATCTTGCATTAGTATTGGTTTTGTGTACAAATATAATTTTAATATTATTATTTCTTTCCCTTGCCTTTCTACAGGGTTTAGGCCTACTATGTTATAAAAATAAGAATTGACTTTTGTTATGAATAGGGTTTTGTATTAGGAGGTTTCATTTCCTAATTTCACGATGCTTCAAAATTTATTAAATTTGGGAGATTTCTTACATTTTGTAAAGTAAAATTTGAATAATTACAATACTTTGTAGAAACGATTACTGTTTTTAAGTATGCATGAAAAGAGCTACCATTGATTTTTAAAAATACTCTACTTTAAATATATGATTTTCATACTGACACAAAATTCTATATTTATCTTATGATAAAACGAGTTTCTTCACATAGTGCATTCTATTAAAGTCAAAACACCATTGCAAGTTAACTGGTTATATACCTTGTCCTCCTTCTTTCACTAGGAGGAAAACTACACATCAACCCACAATAAAGCAGTGAATGACTGAGCAGATTTCCACTTCCTTTCTTTTATTATTTTCATACTTTTTCCAACCAAACACACATACTATAAAAGTAATAGAATTACGACTTCATTTCGTCCAATTGATTCTGGTCCAAGATGTAATAAAAGCAAACCCAATTTTTATTTATTTGGTCTCTTTTATCGATTCATACACTTATTTGTCCATAGCTGCATTGACCGAAGACGACCGTAGCTCCGTTTGCGACATCATTCTCTGCATTTGTGGCCAATTTTGCCAGGATTTATGAGCTCTTGTATCTCTCGAACGTCCCTCGATATCGCTCCAAATACCATTTATGAATAGACCAAATTAATTAAAACTCTTCTCTCTGAATACACAGATCAATGTAAATTGCATTCAATTACAAAATTAATTTCCTTCAATTTATCGACCAGCTGCCCAAAATTATTGCCATTTTGTTTCCGATATTTACCCAATAATTTATTCGATACTTTAAATACACAAAACTATATTTTGTAATACATAGAGACGAATTTTAAATTATTCTAATTACTTTACGGGTTGAAGCAATGTGGGTGTATATTGAAGAAGGGAGAATTGCGAGAAACTTCAAAGGGATACTTCATCAAGTAAATTAATTGCAATTTACCTGCACGACTTTAAATCTCCACAATTTGTAGGTACTTGAAATAGTAGCTGGAAAGTTTTTATAATAGGATTCAAATGGCACCCATTTTTCGTTACTCCAATAATTTTTTATGCTAATGAATTTAAGGCTTTTTAATTATTAAACGAACAAACATTAAATAACGTTTAGTTTAAATTTGAAAATAAATATTTATTATTTACGATTTTTATTTAATAATTATATCACAGCCTAGGTTTAAGTGGCTGTGTGTATAAGTTGTTCAGAATATTAACTGTTAAATGTGTGACGTCATTCGGTGAGCTTTTAGAAACATTGGGCACCAATCCAAATTGATCTTAGGACTGGATACATGTATATTGTTATCTAGATTTTATATTATAACGAATTTAACACTATTTCTTTACAATTTTAACACTATTTTTCGCAGAATAATAGGTATTCACCATAATAAAACCAAAGAATATTATCTTTAGAAGTTATTGCTCATATTTAGTAACTTTTGTGTCACTCTTGTGATGAAATTATTAAAATAATTATTAACAGCCCAGAAAATGAATTTTCACTACCCCTACTACAGATTACTACAACCTTATTGTTAATTAATTTTGTTGAGTTACATCCTTTATAAACCCTAGAGTTTTAGCAAGGGCCCGTTTGTATAATAATGATTATCAAGCCTGTTTGAAACTCGATTTTATGCATTGTTTGACAAATGTATTAATTTTCGACGTTTTAATTTAAAAATAAATAAAATACTTCTCAAATAGTTTTGCTTCTTGATTCAATTGTGCAATTAGTCGATGTAATGTAAGATTGGTATCATTCGCCTCGTTCTTCATTCGGTAAGAAACTAAATTCGATCCAAATTTGATTAATTGATGGATATCTTTTGCGGAGGTCACATAACGTGTAAGAAATACAACTAGTGCTTTAATGCTTCAATGAAAACATGTGTAATAAAACCGTCTTTGACAAAAGAAGATATGATATAAGTTTTTTTTACCGTGAAAATGCATTAAATTCATAATTGCTAAACTGTAAATATAATTTTAATGAAAAATTACATATTTATTTGAAAAGCAATGATTTTATACATATATAAATCATGGGGTTCCTAATACATAAATCAATAAATGATAATAAAATAGATTATCTGCGAAATATTGGCAAATATAGTTAAGTAATAACACGATCGCGGTGCGGGCAATAATTATACGAGTTCTTCGCGCAATGATCATAAAACTGATTTGATTGAGTTATAGCGATCGTGATTAAATCGGCACAAATTGAGAGAAAGAGAGGTGTAATTGATTTATAGCCCGCGATGCACACACAAATATAGTAAAACGGTAATCCGTAATTAATTTGTGAATTTATATAGAGATTTGGAGCGTCTATTCCTCAAAGTCCATTTCACGGTCTATAAATAGCGAAGGTATTTCAATTATGTGAGCCAGGGTTGGTCGTTGACGTCCTGTCCCATGTTCGGTTTCGATATGATCGATGCGGATTATTCGCCGATAATTTCTGGTGCATTTTCCGCATCGTAAATACGTGAATACGATTTTGCATTAGAGCCCTGTCCAATCAAATTAATTGCGAGTGTCTTCTTTGGTATATATATACCAACGAACGAGTATATGGCGACGAAACACAGTAATTGCAACAAATTCAATTATTTTGATTCATGATAAAACTAATGCAAGTGCACTTTGGATCGGACCAAATGTATGCATGAATGTATGAAAAGGAGAGAAAGATGGATATGCAAAATACAATTTAATTATAGTTTTCTATACCGGACGAAATTGCGCGAACATCTCTGAATAATTATCTGCGCTCTTAATATTGAACCCAAAATGCACAATTTATAAATTAATTACCAGTATCTGGGGAGTGTCGAAAATGAAGTTATCAATGTTTAATTATGATATCTTATTGTAGATTTTATTAAATGTGAATATCTAAAAGGTGAATGACTATCATAGACTTACATAAATTCGACATAGAATAGTGTGTTTTAATTATTGAAAAAAGCTATTCAGCAGACAAACATCTTATTATTAATCCATCAAACTAAACATGTGAAAATTAAGTTTTTACAATTTTTCTCGATTCTTCATTTATAATACAAAGTATATAATTTTAATATAAAAATAATATTATTACATTTTAATACATCAACATTTCGTTATAGATAGCATGTATTAAACAATTCCATTCTAAAAGAAAGGTCAAGAGGTCTGTTTGTCTTCAACGAGCTCTTAACTTTTTTTTGGACATTTCGTACGTAGAACGAGTGAAAATTAGGAATGAATAATTGTGACGGAAGACATTGAGGGAACCACAGCAAGAGGCCTTTCCTCTACTAGATAGTCAAATCAAATCAGGGATACTACCTCTTTTAGGAGAAGCTGAGGACCGAGTCAAATTGAAAGACATCATTGAAGCGAGCATAATGTATCACGATCCCCAGACATGGAGCAAGCGACAAGAGAGAGCATATATTACAAAATTATATTGATAGAATAATTTTTACAAAAATAAGATCATGTCTGATTTCTCAAAAAATATCGCAATAATACTGCTATTGTTAGACACGATTTTAGTAATTGAACAAATTGTTATTGATAGAATTAAATCTTTTTTCTTTTAAAGAAATAAAATATTACTTTGTTATTCAATTTTTCTAGATTTCTATCATTATTAAAATACACTCGAAAAAAGCATTTTTATCCTCATCAAAAGCTCTTTTTAAAAATATTTGACAAAATCTCAGACACGTGGTACGACCTTAATCATTACAAGTGTCACTCTTGTTAAAGAATTTCCTCTTAAATTTCTACTTCTAACTAATTTCGTAAGTGAGCTATGATTTTTTATTAACTTTTTTTTATCAACTTTTCGATCTGGATTTGAAACCTTTTCTATTTCAAACAGTTAAGCTTGAGAATATAAATGCATCTAAAATTAACGACTCGCCCTTTGATATTATTAATGCACAATTTGTTTGTTTAAAATTGGTGCGTAATAAAAATAGAGATGAAATTAACTCTCTTTTATATAAATTGCACCGTGGTGCCAGGCAAAGTCACAGCCCATGCAAAATGGTCGCGAATTTGCCAGTTCAAGTGAAATCAAAAGCGAATTGAGTTTTCGCTATTACGTCACATAAACACAAACATACATGTACGTAATCTTAATTTCCTTGCTCTGCTCAGATTGATCAACTTAATTTACACCTCTGACTGTGCAAGTGTTTATCGATTAGGAATTAAATTAATTATTTTATACTTATCATTTCCACTTTCCTTGTCTCTCTACCTGTACTGTAATTCTCTCTTTACATCTCTTCGCACTCAATTCAATCAATGTAATAATACAGCAACAAGAACACAAGAAGAAGGAAATCCCAAGACCATGATATTGGATTCAAGTCAGTAAATTTATATATATAACATCGTTTTGATTGGGCTCTTTTTTTATTTACTTTTATACCACACACAATTATTTTGTGGAATACCAGTGGAATAAATAGATTCCCTGGTCTGTGAACACGGGGCCACGGTGGAAAAATAATGGAATTTATAGTAATTAGCGAAAACGTGGTAATTGAATTCCGATAAACATTTTTACAGAAATTCATTTCGAATATATGAAATTCCGATTCAATGCCAAAATCAAGGCATTATGATTTCTGATGAAATATGAATATTGTTATGGAAATAGTTCATAAAATTTAAAATTCCCACTTTTTTTATTTTGAACCACAGTGAATTCTATTTGTAACTAGATTTTAAAAAATTGAACAATAATCGTTTATTAGTCATTTAGAAGCATTAATATAATGAATGATACAAACACAGCCTAATTGACTATGATATAATTTATGCAATCAGCACTAATAATCGTTATAGGTAGTAAGTTTTTACGAGAATTTCAGTTTCCAGTTAAATAACTTTTATTCAATATATTTAGTCGATTTCTAGGAAAACGTAGAATCTGAGTTTGATTCGATTATTTATTACACATATTTTAAAAAATAACTATATTACGTAATCACTAGGTTATTCATTTCAAAATAGAAGCTTCTATTAAGTTTATGAATAACTTTGGAATTATAAAAGTATTTTAAAATTTGTTGATAAAACAAACTAAACTACAAATTTAAATAATAATAAGGGGGACTTTGATTAAATTATAATAAAATGATATTTTTAATTTGTATGAAAACAAAGTAAGTTCCTTTCTATCCAAACAATTTTTAAGAGACTAAATTTGGAATAGAAATTACGACCCATTACGAAATAACGCTTTTCTGATATAAAATAGACGTTTTTTAAATAGTGACTAAAAAATAACACACTCGTGTTTCTGAACATAGGATGGAAAATATTGCTGGAGATGCATAGCAAATGTTTTATTATTTGAAGAATATGAATATAAAGAATATAAACCGCACAAGAATCAACACCATTCTCGCCGAGAAGGCAGTGGTAACGCACTATCACTAGCCTATAGGGGTGAATGTCCAGTACTCGTAAGTTGTGTTAAAAAATTGTTGAAGTAAAAAACCGCAAAAATTGTTTTTGCATAAATTTCACAAAAAATTTGATTAGAATTATAGAACGATAAATCATGTATTATCCTTTTATTTGGCTTTAAAACATTTTATTAATTGTTATAAAAATAAAATAAATAAATTACAAATTATATGTAAATACAAATTATAAACATTAAATAGATATGGGTTGTATAATTAAAACAATAATAAAACAATCATTTTACGTTTTAATTTGCAAAAAATTATAATTAAATATTTTCTCAAATTTAGAGATTTAAAATTTAGAGTATTTAGTTCTCGTCTAAATCCGGTACCTTAACTGAAAGTGGATATATTTTTAGATTAACGCCCCCACAAAAATCGATGAAACCAAAGTTGATCAATATCCTGCGGTAGGGCCTTTGTAAATCAGTGCAAAAGTGCACAGCACAAATGCAAAACTCTGTCACCGAAAAACCCATTTGGCCGTATCAATTTCAGGAAGCATATTGGCTGAACGTTCATTTGATGTGGTAATTGTTTGGGACAGGACATTCAGGGGGTAAATAGAGAGGGACGTCCACACATGAACAAGTGGAGCATTGTTTGTAATCTTATACGACAGACAGTTTCCTACATACATTATTGTTCTCAATTTAATGCGGAGGAGAAGCATTCATATGTTGTTAACTGAAGTAAAAGAGGCCCGCCTTAGAGAAACCCCAATTTAAGGGCCACGATAAATGTTGAGCACAATATTGCGTGTTTGGCGCAAAGTAAATTGCACCGAGACTACTACAGAGTGGAGAGGAGGAAAATTAGTGAAATGTCAACAATAAATGCGCATGTCAATAATTGGGACGACGCACACAAAACACAATATTCATAAACATAATAGTAGAGAATGTTAGATGGAAATTTATACGAATATGTGGACCAAGTCGTTGTCGTATTTCCTTAGATGACATTTCAATTTCAGGCAATTTTCAAAATTAACTTTGATTCCCTGAATTCCATGCTTCAGGTCGTGGAAACTGCAGCTCGATGCAGTATTCGAATTTCGTTGATTACACTGCAGTTTTTCTCAATACAAGAATACCTCAGTGCAATAAGTTTCTTTTAAATCGTTAAAATTATCTCTACAAAATTGTATTACCATAGAAAAACCACTATAAAATTATTTACAGGAGAATCAACTAAAAGCTGATTAAATGAAAACCCGAATAACCTTTTCAAAGACATATTAATAATTATAAAAATAGTTATTTATGTCGGGAATACGTGAATACGTGAATAATTTAAAAACTTTTGTTTGGGAATTTTTTCATATTCGGTTATGTAAATATTTTTTGTAAATAATTAATTTCTAATACACATTTTATATAAAAAAACGTGAATTGAAGGGTTATGTTATTTTATGTTATGCTGGATTAAGTATTTGAATCACACTAGGGGCTATTACTCAGAATCATAAAGGAGATTCACTTTAATCGATTTTTGGCCTTACGACGTCGATTATAAACCTCCCTACTATGGCATGTCTCCCTCATTTATCCATTCCAGATCGAAGTTTAATAGGATGCTTTAAGAGTCGTTTTGTTAGTACGGGTTTCAATTGGTACGTTTGAGAATTGGATTGGGAATGCAAGATAATTGGTTGCCCGGGAATTGTAACAATGTCTTATTTTAACAGAATTAAAATGGAATTGGTGGGAGATATTAGAACAAATCAATAAATAAAATTTCATATTATCAAGCCCATATTACATTTATTTGGAATGTATTTAATCTATAACACTGACTGTTTCAGAAGGAACATTCGGCTTGCAAATTGTTGGATGGAGTGAGAGATTTATTTTAATTGAAAAAATATGCCATCCACTGTTGCACAAGGCTCTCCATTCATCAATCAGTTTGGTCTGAGTTGTGTGTGCTGGGAAGAATACCTAAACTTCTAGGCAGACAAAAGCCGATTCGACTGTCCAATTGTGGAATGAAAACAGACTCTGGCAAAGTTCAACTGAAACGCCGTTCCAATGACCTTTCCGCTATTTATTAAATTAAAAGTATATTACGGTGGTAGTCTCTCTTCTGTCTCTCTCCCAGAACACTCCACAGAGTCCAGACCATTGTCACGACTTTTGGTCATCATCTCCAATAGTAGAACAAAAGTTATTCGAAATAGATGTCAATTATTGGTCCAATACAATTAGTATCCCCTTAAAAGGCCCACATCTTTATTGAGGCTAATGGTTCCCCGAGCTCTGAACTGGAATGGTGAACAGAAATGCAGGCCTTCGCCGCTCGCTCTTCTGCCGAAATTTATTACCAATTTGCTCGCCATCAACAGAGACTTATTTGTACTTCACTCTCTCAATTAACAATGGAAAAAGTGTTTCCAATTTTGATATTTTTTTTTCTTCTTCATTTTATTTGGATTTTATTCCTCGGCAGTTTTGCTGGACTGTGGAGAGTAGTGAAGAAGAAATTGTGTTGTGTCTGACTCTCGGAACGGAATTAATCCACCAAACCCCACCAATACATCAAAAGGGGGGCAGCAAGCAGCAATACGAAAAAAATTACTCACGCTCTATAATTTGAGTTAATCAAACTGAACTATTCCATGGCGGAAAAAATTCCATTTGAACCAACTTTTCAGAGATATTAAAGTCGATTGTGTTCAAGTTGTGGGAACAGACCGACAACCACACACACATCCAGGTATATAGAATGGACTAATTAAAACGTCATTGGATTGAAAACGCATATAAACTACGCCGTTTAGAGATTGATAAATGTTTCGCGGATAGTTTCAAATTTTGCATTTATTATCCAGTCAAGTGACACTTTAAGTTTAAACTGTGTGAGATAAATGGAGCTAGAACAAGTCCACAACTGCCTCTAATATTGTACGGCTTTTCAATAAAAGTTTGTCCGGTACAGAACTTTATTTTTTGTTCCGCGCTCTCTGCAATGCCAATTGCAAAAGTTGCAATGTTTTCCGCTGGTCAGTTGTACCCTATTAGTAAAGGGCAAAACGAAACAATCTCCACTAGATAATGGACTTGAATGAAATCGGGTATTCTAGATTCAAAATTAGTTCCTCCTAGCTCTGACTAGGAACATTGGATAGGGTCATCAAATAAAAACTAAAGTAATATGTTAAGAAGAATAAAAAAATAAAATTTTACAATTATTCAATTTTGTATTAAAGTAACTGTGATATTTAAAAAAATTTTTTTTTGCAATTTTTACTTCATATTAAGTACGCTATCATATCTTCATGTTCAAAACTATTATATAACATTAAGTGTGTTTGTTCAGAGAAAATATCTCTTTTAGTTTTGAAGGAAAAACACAACTACTTAATTTAAAAAATATATTTTTTGTAATTCCTTATACAAAGGCATCAATTTTTAATCAAAACCAGTACGAAAAATTGAAGACCTATGAACAAGTAAAACAAAGATTCTTTTTTCACTTTTCCAAATGACAAAAGACTAATCGTATTTCACAAATTGTTGATTAAGTTATAATCCAATTAATATAGTTACTATTTTTTTAATATATTTAAAAAAAAATTTGCCAATTATTGAAGAATCGCAAACTATATCCGTAGTTGGAAGATCATTGGGCAATTATGTTTAATTTTTCCATATATAGTATTTAGAACAGAAATCATAAATGATTATGATATTTGACCCCAACATCGCGCAAATGCCCCCTTATGATGAAAAAAACTTCAGTTCACGAACTCCTTACTTAAATAGCTATTAAATTATTATATATTTAGTAAACTTTGATAAATAAATACAATTAATTTTAGGTTAAGGAAAAGTCATAAATTTTGAGTAGATCTGCTTTGAAATACTATTCTATTAAAATGTTCCAAAAAATCATATTATTGTAAACTGTTCATAGGAAAAGACTTTTCAAGAACTAAAAAATACACAACTATATACTTAATTATTTTAGATATAAAACTGAAATAGCAGTTTATAACATTTTCATAATAACTAAACTGTCATCTATAAACCCACTTTAATTGAGCCCTATAAATAGTCGAAATTCTAAAACACTACCATATCTTATTAAAAACTATCATATTACCTATATGTGTTCAGACTTTAGAGGATACTTTTGCACAAGAAATTAATTTAAAAAATATTATTTAGAAAACGAGCTTTTGAAACTTTCCTACAATTAAAATTTCCAATTTCTTTTATCGGTCCTGATTCAATGACCCTCGGGTGGTGATCCGAGCAAAGGGATTGTGCTGGATTGCACATAGTACATGTAGTCTCTCACAAAAGCACACTGTTTCCGTGGTTACCGGCCAACAATAAACAAACTGTTAATTTGGTTGTTGAGCGTCGACCACACACAGAACCATACAAACACGCGCGTTCGTATAAATTTACATGGATATAAATACGCCATGGTGAAATTATTATCATTTTTGCATTAATAATGTGAGTACTTGAGGAGGCCGGAACAACAGAAAGCAACAAAAACCGGAGAGGAATTGTATTCCAGAACTAACGCACAAGTTCACAATCTTGGAACGCGCAAAAAAAACCCCAAACACAAGCACACAAACACTTGATTTCAGGCGAAAAAATTACAATAGTTATCAAAAGTGGAGAGTAGCAGTGAGAAACCGAGCTGATTTAATTGAATTGGCGAGAACACACTAAATGGCGTAACTATGAACACAGAGAGATGGTTTCTGATTTCTGATTAAGAAGAATGGAGAAATTAGAATTTGCGATTTTTTTCATTCACAGAGATGCCGTTGTGAACTTTTTCTCAACATTGCAGATTTATTAATAAATTATTAAATACACAATTAACTTGTCGGAGAATATACAATTGTTCCATCGTTCCAATTCACAGTGACACATTTTGAGTACCAATTAAAACCGGGACTGCTAGTATTATATGAACGAAAAATACTGAAGCAAAATACTGAAAACCACCTTATTTACCGACCAAGTTCATTTGAACTCTGGTCTGGTCTGGAAGCACCACTCCACCGAATGTTATGTATTTAAATATTTGAAACAGAATTATTGGAATTTTAATCGCAATAATAATTAAACCACCTCTGTCTGGATGTAAATATTGGCTTTGCAGGTGGATAAAAAAAACCCGAGTGCTGTTCCTCAAAGCCTACACATGGCGCTTTTTCTGGAGGCTTTTAAACTACGAGCTGTGGTAAATAGGTAAGTATTCTCTCAAACAGAAACAGTTAATTACCATCAACAACAATTTGATGCCTCCGAAATGAACAAAAATCGAACAAAAACTCAATTCCCCAATCACTTCCTCTTTCTCCAATGGGGGGCTCTTTCGGGGCAGCCAGAGAAGATACACAAAACACACCAACAAAATACTAATTTAATTGAACTGAGAACAGAAAACACTCGCACACTCGTTATAATAAACTTCAACACCTGAATTAATCCACTTTTCACACACCAAAAACTGAATATTTATAATTATGTATGCATATATAATTTCCCAAATATATATATAGATATTATTGTGTACAATTTAATTTAATTCTCTCCTATATTTTTTCTTTCTTTCTTTTTTTCTTTCTTTATAGCACTATTTATTCACTGTATAATAATTCTGTTGGCCGTACCGAAAAAAACACTTGAAGTATCGTTTTGCGGTAAACACAATTATAATATTAAATCCGCTGTGGAGATATAATATATTTCTTTTCGAGACGATACTGAGAGAAGAGGCTGGGCTGCTGCTGCTGCTGGTTGATGGTGGGCTGCAGATAATCCACACAAAACGAAAATCGATTCGCGAATCTCACAACATTTGCAATTATTATTAAATCATTTATAATAAAACCACGAGCGGCGAATTATTCATCATCGAGAGATGCGAGCACTCATTCACTTAAACGGCACAAGATACACTACTTTTTGGAATAGAAAACCCCGCGCGCGATATATTCCTTAAACGGCTGCGATACTGATGATGATGATGTGACTGGTGCACATTAGATTAGCGCGAGGACCAGAATGAATAATCGGATAACGACACGGCAAAATTACTTTACACAATATATAATATACAAAAACCGAAACAAAGACAGCCGATTTTCCTTTTATTTTTTTCCACCTTTTCTGGCCTACTACAATCAACTAGAATTAATTTTTTAAATAATTCTTAAATGTGCAAATCAAACGTGTGTATCTTTTTTTATAATAGTGTCGATATTTTATAAATACACTAATATATAGTTAAGGTATAGTTCTCTGCGAGTCGCTCTGTGACTACTACCCGGACAAGTACGCGCGCAATGTGAGTTTCTCGACAGCTGACGTAGAACTATGAAAATCTAATTTTCCGCGAGACTTCCAACAACCACTTGAATGGATGTGATGTTCACCTGGGCGCGACAGAGACAGCTATATGGTTCCACCGCAGCACACCACACACACAGCCACTACGCCACTTTCCAGCAACAAGCACCAGAGTTTATAGAGAGTCTACGGACAGAGTTTATAAATAATTAACAAAATTTATTATTTCATGTATTTTAGCAGGCAGGAATAAGAAGAAACCAGAGAACACTGACAACTGCTCTCAGGGCTCCTCTCTACTCCACTCCACTCTACATCCAGCAGAGCTCAGCTTTTGTCACTCTAATTTAAAAGGCGCCACACACTGAATAATTTGCAATAATTTATTATCGCAATCTACATTTTATTTCGGGGGAACGAACGGGTCCCGTCCCGACTTACAAACGCTATTAAAATTACATTTTGATATATCTAGAGCAATGAATGTGATTGCAATCTTATTTCGCTATACCACAGGTGCAAGCTTTGAATTTTTTTCGAGATGACTTTCAAAACCTCAATCTCCGTTGTAGGCTTTGATTCATTGATTCGAAACATAATAGTGTTCATTTCGGTTACCGAAACAATTCCAATTCCGCCCAAAGCAGCCCGTGCCTAATCGTGTTTTCGGGCAATTTGTCGCCGCCGAAACAATAGGATCTCGACCGAAATTATGGAGAATAACCTTTGCAATTTACATCAATGCGTTGTATATGTTTTACAATATAATGGAAATGTTCACCCACTCCAAGAGAGCGCTTCCAATTTCCCCTTGAACTCTCTAACCAAAACGAGACAGATATATGAACGGAATTGGGTAAAGAAGGGGAACCACCAAATTGTAACATACTAAAAGTAGTGTATATTTTATATTAAGTCATAGTTCCGTTTTATAATAATACGAAGTGTTTTGAAATATGCAACTTTTTAATTTTGTTTTCATTAAATTTGCTTTTTTTAGTCATAACTTAAACTCGTTAAATAAATATAATATAAATATTTCTTATCTTGTTAAATATAAACTGCTTTTACTATCTATAAAGTGAATATAATATTGTTGAATACTTTTTTAAAAGAGATGACCTTAGATATGTAAAAATGTAGTGATATCGTTAATTTTTCGTTTAATTTCAATTTTGCAAAAAAAGCTAATGCATATAAAACTTTAATATTAAAATACATGTTTTGTATTTATAATTTATATCAAAAACTGTTATTATTAAACAATATTTTATAATATACATACATTAAAAAAGTTCATTAAATTACAAGTGAAATCTTTCTTTGCACAAAAAGTTGTAATATTATCCGTACTATATCGAAGAAATAAGTGCCATACGTAGCAAAATAGTGATAATAAGACATACGACATTGTGAAATCAAGGTAAAAAAATAACTTTTTCATATGGAATTTCAATATAATCATTTGTACTAAAATTATAACGAGCCCATAAGTTTTAGTCCATGTATGAATATCATAAACTAGTCTAACTTCAAGGTCTAGAATTCGGCCGCTATTGAGAGTATTGCCCTTAGATGTTTCCACATCTGCTTAATTTTTGCAACACTGTCTTGTCTAAAGATGCAAAAGAGTTTCTGTTCCCTTCCCACAAAACCTGCATTCTCTCCCTTCGATGATTCCGTACTGTCGCAAAGCCCTGTACGGTAGCCTGTGATAATTCTGACTTTTTGTCTATTAAGGAGCATATCCTGCAAAGTTCTTTTAATTTACACTTAAGCTGGACATTAATTTGTTTGCAATTCTTTTCGAAATATATAAAAAAAAAATTAATATTAAAAATACTTTTTGTTGGTGATATGGCACAAACTGGCCTGAGTCTATAAGATATAAAGTTTCGTTGCAAAAAATAGCACAAAAATTTTAAGATCGACACTAACTTCCGTAAATTACTTTTATTACTTATGATAAAACGGCATTGCAAAAAAAGTTTGTCTGAAAATATGAAGATAAAACATTTACTCGTAATTATTTAATTGATTTAGTTTGTAGTTTTTCAAAATGATTAAATCTATTCTTAAACTTCTTTAAATAAACACTTGTGCTGTTTAAACCCTTTATAAATCATTGTCTATTACAATGTTCAGTAATGATAGTTTTTACTTTATAAGGAATACTTATAATTTTCATAAATACGCAAACGTATATCTAAATCTTTAAACATTTACTATGAACAAAATTTAACCAAATGTGTTTCTTATCCTTTTAATCAATTTTACCAGAAAAAATATTTAATTCCATATACATATGTGCTATTAATACAATTTCATCGACTCCATTCTTTATAACTTAATTGCGTGAGAAAGAGACAGAGTGTTGAGAACTCCAATTCCATTCCCCAACCACCGCTTCAGTTTGGGCACATGCGCCTTTTGAAAGAGAGTCAGCTGGTGGAACGAAAGGTGTCTTCTCTTGGGTTTTTATCGCAATGTCTGTTCTGTACACGCCGGAGTTAATTTTTTATTGAATAGTTTTTTGTTCCTTTATTCCATAGTCAGTCCTCTTTTGTTGTTGTTGGGCGGAAGAAGCGTGCGATTGAAGGTGCATCTAGAAGCAGAGAGTCAGGTGGTCTGGGTTTTTGAGGAATAATGAATAGAAATTGATTCCACATTGTCACCAGTCCTAACTAACAGTATCAACGGCAGCGTTTCTATGGAAATGGAACTGTAATTACGAAATTAAATAACCAAGAATTGGGGCCTTGACTGAATTTGCTGCCACAGGATTTTATTCATTATATTTATTATTAAAAGTATAGCTTCTCGTATTATTGATATGTTAAATTAAAACCGGTAATTCTTAAAGACTTTTCTTCAAGTTAAATACTTATATATAGAGAATTTGACAAAAAATTCCAAGAAAACTGTATTCCTTACCATATTTATTTCCAAAGGAATTTATTTGGTATTTAACCGTTGCTATGGAAACTGCGGCTAAACAACTATTACTTTCCTATTCCAAATATACTGTATACTTCATGTTAATATAGTATAATACAATTGTGAGAAATTGTACAGAATGGAGAAAATGTCAATCAATTAATGGAAGAATTTAAAAGGCACTTGTTTAATTGTGGTAGATTGAGTCAAGAACCTTTTTTAAAGACAAAATTATACATTCAAATATATTGAAATGAAATTATGAATTATTTAGGCAATTTAATGGATTTATATTATAATAATAGCGATTATAATTTCATCGCTTTGGACTGTGGATTTTTGGGTAGAGCCGCGGATTTGGTTTGCCTTTTTAATTGGCCAGAGAGATCCAAATGTGAAACAATTATGGTTATTTCGGGTTATATGTAAATTTCCGTCTCAATGGTGGCGTCTAGAAAACGGAAAAATGTAATAAATGACACGCAGGACCTCAAAAACTAAGTGAATTTTCGGCTTACTCTGGCCCAATAAAAGTATAATAAAATATTATAATTTTGTTCGCATTTGAAGAAAAATGCTTTATTGGTTCACTTTCTTTTTATCGGCAACAATCTCTCACTTATAAATGCCCTATTAACACGTGAATAAACGATTCCAGAGGGCCCCCGAAAAAAGCACAAAAGTTTGTCCGAAAATGACTGATTGCGTATTTTAATTAATTTCTTTCTTTGGTCAAATCGACACGCCATTATTAATAAATTTATTAATTGATTTGTCCCAAAAAAAGGGTTTTCTATTGCATAGAGAAATTCGATTAGGACAAATTGCCGAGGAAAGCCACATAAATCACAAGACCAACAATGAATTATTCAAGCGATAACAATACATTTCCTAATTCATTGTCAAACCTCGAATTTGTTGTGTTCCCCCTTTTAAAAGTTCGAAAATGGAAAATCGGAAAATCATGGTACGGAAACGGTGGACGACAACAATTGACACTTTAATGACAGGTACACAATTACTCTTATGCTATCGATTGTACACTAACAAAACACGGGTAGAAAACATGTATACTTACAATTCGGTACAAGAAGGAAAAACCAAAAACTTAAGACAAAATAAACACGGCTGGTGTCGTCTATCTGGCTGTGGGCTCAAGCTGGTGGTGTTGGTGACACTCCTTTTTCAGCATTTTCCATTAGACACAGACTTGGGGCTAAATTATTATCGAGTTCCTTTCAGTCCATAACAACGCGCGCACTTACACCACCTCGAAGACTGAGGAAGTCCTTTACACATGCACCGGGCCCGCGTATTTTGTTGCTGCTTCTTTGAGGACAGGACGAAGAAATGAGCGCCGCATTCAAGCTCTAAATAAAAACCGGCACGTATTTGTCTCTAATAAACACACACTGGCACACACAATCACACTTGGATTCGCAGTCCAAGTAGTTGTCGTCGTCGTTGCTCCACCACACAAAAAATCAATACCGAAATCACCAATTTATACAGTCACCGACATGCATTTAAAAACACTTGACTAGGATCCAAAATAAAATTGCGTCCAAAAAGCGAAATTGCGTGCCTCCAAAATTTTATCGTCTCGGCTTTGGAAAGTCTCTCTTTCCCTCTAGTAGAAAGTTCTAGAGTTCTAGCCTCCGTTAGACACACAGGCCAGGTAGGCTCCCCACTACAGGCGTATATTTTTCCCTTTCTTATACCACCATCCACGAAACAGGTAGTTTATCGATTTTTCCTTCATATAAAAAGCATTAATCACAAATGTTCCTAATAAAAATCCAATATAAACGTATTTTTATCATTCATATATGTATATATAGATATTTTATATTTATGTACTCTTGTATATGTATATATAGAGATATAACAAATCACAATCACTTAATAACTAGGTCCTTATCATATAAGCTTAACTTATAAGCCCGAAATTGATATGTATCGGTTGCAAAGAAGGAGAACCACGGTTCTCGATCTAGGTTTTTAACACTTTATGGTAGAAAAACACGGTCTTCGCAGGGAGCTTCCCTTTAGCCATCCACAAAACACAGCAAAACTTTACTCTTTTGTTGGTGACTGTTTTTATGGTAGTTTTATTTTATCAAAACTGATAATATGACACTAAACATGAAGGGTGCCAGTGCGCAACTGCCATTTTCCAGGCAAATGCGCAGAAAGCTGTTATAACATTTTGAATATTATACGTTTAATATATTTAATGTTAATTTTTAAAAGATACTTTATTGAATTATAAAATAGGGGTGTTAATTTTAAAATAATAAATAATACCAATTATATACTTTGCTAATTTTCTGGTGAAAAAACGACATTATTCCCTCTATTATTTTCAATTATCCTTAGTATAACTTTTACCTGTTTCTATTAGATGGCGCAATTTCAAACAACAGTATTAATTTGCAAATGTTTTATTAATTTGTTTCGTCAAATTCATTTTAAAGTTAATTTTTTACATCAGTTTATTGTCGTTTCTCGACAGTTAATAGATCGAGACTGATTGGAAAATTGGTAGTTTAATAGTAGTACATTAGATCAAGATGGGATCAAAATATGGAATTGGGGGGTATTCGGAATATTCATTTCATACCAAAGACATTTTTATACCGAGGAAAATGTGGGGATTTAAAAGTAATACAAAATTATTGATACGATTATTTTTCATTTTTGTGTGTGATATAAGTAAGAGTAGAACACGTATTAAGGTTAGTATTATTACTCATTTTCTTTATCAAAACTAGGAAAATGATCTCTAATTTTGTCTCATATTCTCTAAGAATATTGATTTTGTATCCTCCTCCACTTTGTTGTTCCACTATAAGAGATGTCCACAATATTTCCAGTATATCAAAAAGTGAACTTATAAGTAAATGATTTCATTATGTGAGTTGTTACATAGCAATGATTGAATTGAATCTTACAGTACTATTTGTCGATTTGGACCGATCTTAGACTAATACGACTTACATATTTTTTATTATGTTTTGTTCTTCTCTCATAGAATTGGATTGGATTAAACCTTTTTGTTCTTTTGGTTGGAAATGAAAAGGCTAGTCAATAACGAATAAGGAAATATTTCGTAATTTGTGAACATTACAAAAGCTGATTAACAATATAATATATAGTAGTAGTAATTAGTAAGGCCAGGCAAGGTGTGATATTTTACATTTTATGATAATGTTTGTGATTTTGTTGTAGTTTTTCTGCGGGATTCCTTTATTGTTGTTGTAATGAAGCTTAATCTTGAAGTGGATATTGTTTCTACAACACATTTTTTTTTCTTCTTTTTTGTAAATACTTGCTGGTTTCGTTGACATTTTAGTGTAATTTGTGCTCCTATATTGGTAGTTCCTTAGAAACCTGAATCAATATACGATCATTATGTACATATGGCTTTAATTTAACACTTACACCAATACGAAATTTAGAACACGAATTCCGAGAAAAAGCATTTTAAATTTTGCTGAAACAAAAATCAGTACCAATTGGGGGGCAATAAAAAAATAAATAAAACATCACACGATTACGAATCATTTTTTAGTTTTTATTTGATTTCCGATTTAATAAATTTTATTATTTTTTATGTCTTATTATTTTCTTAAGAACTTCGACTTTTTACAATTTTTCATTTTGGATGTCATATAATAATATTATGTATATAAAAATTTAGGTTTTCCTCTTTCCTCTATTTTTTTCTTGGTTTTTTTCTGCAATAGTTTTCATAAATTCTTATATATTGGTTTCTGTGTTACTTAAATCAATCATTAATACAATAAAAGCGATGTCTGATATTTAATGCAGCGCGTCTTCTATGCTTTTTTAAATTAAATTGCTAAATTTATTATCATTTGTCCTAGAATTCTCCAAGTGAAAATAAAATTCATTAACTAATAACAACAATAACAAATTCTCTTATTACAAACTTTTATGTTCATTATTACACAATTGAATTCTTTTATCGTGATTTAACTAGCTTTTTTCTTCATTTTGTTGGATGTGAGGGTAGTGGCGAATTACATTCATATGCAGGCTAAATTATATTGTCCGAAAAATAATTCAAAATTTACTTTTAAATTATATTTTACATTTTATACTTCATAAAGGCTAAGGCAAATCATTATCTTCTCCTTTTATATATGTCTTTAAATATATAGACCTCCTCCTAGTCGTCCCCGCCAACTAATCAAAATAGTAAGATGACCGGTGCGACTCACCGATCCCCTGCTCATTTGACTTACACACACCTAAACAGCCTTTAAGCAGAGAGCCCAAGAAAATGTACAAAACATATATTTATGTAGGTTTCCATCTCCTCTCTTTAGTAATTATTCAATATATCCTTCCTATTCCAGCTCAGCAACTTATAATAAAATCTCTAACAAACCGATTACGGTCAACAAATTATTATTGGTATGAGTGTCTCTCTCCGTCGCTCCGTGTATTTGAAATTAATTTAATTTAGTTTATTCATATAATATATTTGTATGTATGTTTGGTATTTTTTTATATTAATAATAGTTACAACAAATCAGTAGTTTAGTTAGATGGAAGGCTTCACAAATGGTTTTTTCTTAAATCTTTAATAAAAGATTTGATTTGTTTTATTCAATTCATTTTTACAATCATCATCGTCGTTCCTTGATTCTGGGCCAAAAGAACTGATCATGTCTCTCGAATTGTCAGAACTTTGTATTTAATCAACATTAAACCTATATCTCATTGTTTGGTTTTTAGTAAATATTATTTTATATATATAATTTTATATTTGTTTTAAAAGGAAAGATAAGAATTACATATACATATGTACAAAATAATCTAAAGAAACAGTAATACTTTCATCATTATATTATACATTTTATGTTATAATTATCTATTGGTAGTTATTTTATTATTTTCTTGTTTTTTTTTTTAAATTAATTATGTCCAATCAGAGATCATTAAGACAATATTATTGGAGATATTATTTTGCTCAGTTTACAATCCCGATCGTGATTGAGAGTCTTTTTTTTGGTTTGTTGTTGGAAAATATCGTTTATCTCGATTATTGATCTGCTTTTCGCTAACTTTAGTTTATTTATGTATGTAGCAGTTACTTGCTGATGCCATGAATGAACATTTAAATTGTCGACAAGTCATTTATGATGCTTTGGTGATTACTTTGGATTATATTTACTGTAAGGAGAATCAAATTATTACATTAGTTACACAATATTAGGACAGTTACAGCGGGTTTTTAAAGCCAAATTACATTGTCATTTGGAAACTGTTTAAATGGCATGCAATTTTATGTTTCTATTTGTATGAAAACACATACTACTATGTATATGCTTCAGTACACACATATTACTATAGGCATTCTTTTTTACTCAATTGATGAAAATTTTATGAAACGAAAAATACTACTTAATGATATAAATATATATGGTTAATCAACTTATTTTAATAAGAAAATATAAATTTTATAATAATATAACAATTAACGTTGATAATTCAAAAATACTTTACCAATAAAACCAAATTAATAATTAAAAGCAATAACTTCTTTGAAATAAAAATAAATTAACACGCAAAGAAATGGCTTTCGGTGCTAAAAGGGCTTAAAACCTGTCATTTTTTACTCAGAAACGATGAAAAACTCGCATTGTGGCTCGTAGTTCACTCTCAATTCCTCGTTTAAATGGGTTTTACACCAAAATATACCAAAATAAAGAGCTATTTAATAACCAAACATCAATATACATATAATTATGCCTACAGTGATGTGTGTGACTTAACAGTAGGAATCATGCAAAGTAGGAACATACCTAAGAACTAGAATATGATGGAGTGACAGTCGAATCCGCGAATAATGCAGTATGATTAGAATGCTGTTGTTTTAATTATTTTATTTTATTTTTTTGGGAAACCAATTTGGGGTGATTTGTTAATATTGGGATCTGATTAATATAATTTGATTTGCATATGTTTGTGATATAATTTGCTAATTTAATTTGTTTGATTAAAATGTACCTATTTAAAGCGTGATTTAGTCACAATTTTTCTTTTTGTAAATTTGCTTTGATAAAAATGTTATAATATGTAAAAGTGTGTGGTGATTAAACATATAGTGTGAAAACCCCTGCGAGATGATTCGATGCAAATATGTATCTACTAATGAATTGGTTTAATATGGTAATAAATCCTTAAGGTCTGAAACATGTTCATCTATAGACGAAGACACAATTTGCATTGAAAATACAAAACGTAAACAATGGAATCTAAAAGCCATTGACCACATTTGGCTCATCAGAAATATATATGGGAGTAAAGAAATTATAAATTCGGAAAACCAAATCCATTCAACAAATATTAACACTTAATTGCAATTAACAGTTTCAGGTTTTTACATTGATTATACTAATAATAAACGAATTGAAAATATAATTGTTTAAATTGGGGGAAAACTCATCGCTATTCGTTCCATTTAGTCTATTTAGAAATTGTCAAGATCAGACAGGAAATAAATAAAACAATTTCAGGAACGTGTACAGTGCCCAGAGGTTTCCATCTAACGGAATTTTACAGTTTCAGTGAGTCAAGTGAAGCTATTGAAGAACGCCTAGATAGGCCCAAACTGGGCGGCCCACTGACCAGAGATGTAGTCCCGAATAATTTGTACCATCCGATGACAATGTTCGATAAATTCAAGTCGTCTAGCATTATTTGAGCAACACCCATGAACACCTTCTTGCCCTCGATTCGTCCGTAATCGCCCCACACAGTCACCTATAAAACATTTTCAGAAATTAGTTCTCTCCACATTATTTAAGGTTTTCTGATATGAAGTTTCATAATAGTATTTTAAAAAACGAATATTTTTTTTTAAAAATGTATGTTTAATTCCTGATCAAAAGAGAGTATGCCATTCATCAAAAACACAATTTCAGTCCAATGACCCAATGCTTCCATGATCATATCCTTTACATTAAAAATTTTCAAAATAAGTTTCGCTGTTCAATAATTTCTTCATCTTTCATGTAATATGAAAGTAAAAAAAGTCAAAAGCTTTTTAATTACAAGATTTCGGAATTGGTTAGTGGCCACAACGACTAATGCTTTGGGTAATTTCATTGGGTAAAGACCCTAATTTGCGAGCGGAAAAGTGGAACTTCGTACCGTTCTCAGTTATCTTTAAATATTCAAATTGGAAAAACTTACTAAAATATTGCAGTTATAACAAAACCTTATAAGTTAAGACATCTTAAGGTAATTCCTATTTGCGAAAATAATTAGTTTCCCATCCAATTACCACCTTCGTTGCACTCAGACGACAAATTTTTCACTCGCACCAACAAAGCCGCCCAGAACCTGTCGTTGTGCAATCTAATATTAATTTTGAAAATTCTGCCACATAATTTTTATGTCCAATTTTGGAGAAATTTTACGAATATAAATTCTATTTTAAAATGTGAGTAATAGCATAACTTACCCCTTGAAATGAAATAATAACCGATTTGTTTCTTTTCAAAATTAAAATGATACCTCTTATTGGAAGACTCTAAATAACACACAAAAAAATTCTTACTTGTAAAATGCATCCAGCAAACGGTTCTCGAAACGTGAGCTGTTGCTGATATAATGGATCTAACGTTTTCCGAGCTGTCGTCGTTTTTAGTTTGGCAATACACTTTTTCCCAGACACAAGGTAGACCTTGACATAAGGCGCTGGAAGAACTTTCGAGCCAGGTCGGGCCTATAAATTTCAAAATTCAATTATTAATGACTTTATATTCATTTTATTGTATTTAATAAAATTGTTGTTGATGAAAGTTGATTAGAACAACAACGGATCTTATCCATAAAGGGAGTATTATCAAAATCCTTACCTGTAAACCTCTGGCTCGGATAACTTCGACATCTAGTTGCCCCTTTTGGTGATACATAGATAACTGGATATCACCTAACGACGGTGCGCCTAACACTTGTCGTCCTACGAGCTGCCCTGGTCCTAGCCCATCAATGAAATCCGACAACTGGCCGCCATCAGGCATCCGTAATGACGGAGACCACCTGATTTGAAGATGCAAAACAAACCCCATTAGCAATGATATTTGAGCAATACTTAAACAAACCAATAAAAAAACCAATGATTGATGGGTAGTATATGCATAATGGAGAGAAAGAATGAACGATAACAAAAGAACTTGATAAAGCCATTTGGAAACAAGTATTGATTTCGATTATAAAAAGTGTGTGTCATCGGAAATCATTCAGGGAGAAATAGAATTTGAATATATATCATATATATAATAGTATTGGTGTAAGTATTTAGTTTAGGTGAATCAAAAATGTACAACAGTAAAATCATGCAATAGAACACACCTAAGCCATGCAGATCTTAGTCAAAGAAATGGAGACACTTACGTGCAATACAAAGTTACTTAATACTATACACAATAAAGTACATTTAAAAGACTTAAATTAATTCATAATATTCAATTTTATGATTTTAAAAAGTCTAAAGTAAGTTATACCTGTAACATTTACATTAGGTTATGGGCCCTGATTATTTTTTTTCCTTAGCTATTTATTGCATACAATTGAATAGATCAAGTATTTGAATAAATATTTTGAAAGTTTATCTAGAAGTTGAGCACTTTTACGAAAAGAATATATATATTATATTTAAGAACAACATTATCAAAGTTTGAATATGAAACAGCCAAGAGAGTTGCAAACACTTTGACAGTAAACTAAATCCATTTATAGCACATGGTTACCAACAATTTTTGAAGTGGAATTTAAGGTTCTCCAATTAAATCACATAAACAAATAAATTTGTGTGTTAGGCCAGATTTAATAACTGTAAATAACAAACAAGGCTTATAAAATATATATGTTTATATAATTGAAATCATAGATAGACCGTTGCAAAATTAGGCCAGAATTATAATAACAAACACTGATTATGTGGACTGCAATCAATTGGTTAGTTAAATATCAATGTATAGATTTGGTGTCATTGAAACTTACGATGACCCTTCAGAGCTGGAAATTGAGGCCAAGCTTCCGGCTCGGTACGCCGCCGTTGAGGTGGAGCTCGGGGCTACTTCAACTGATCTTTGAATGCACCCGGACGATGATCGTTTTCGGTGATGCGGCCCCGACGAAGAGCCCTGGTCTGTTTCAACATTCAATTCAGTATCAATTTTAACAAAACACCTTTCATTTTTAAAATGCCTCTATATTCTTAAAACCAATTTCAGGTAAATATCTTATTTTAAAAATTACTATAAAATAAAATTTAAACCAAAAACAGAAATCTATATCTAAAACGTAACACATCAAAACAACTTCCATACCCTTAGATTGTATTATAGAAGTCTTATGAAACAAAAAAATAAATCTTGTAGTCAATTAAGAAACAATGACCAAACTAAATGTTTAAAAGCAGTTTAACTTAAGTCTTTGTGCGCATACTCTTCTAAAACTATTTCTAAGATCTTTTTAGTCCTAATACCGATACAGTTTTTAAAAGAAACCACAAAACCAAGCGAATTTTGAGAGTTTAAAAGGTATAGTAATAGTGGTCGATTAAATCAATATAAACACATTTTCATCCATTAACTCCAGTCTAAAATTTGTGTCATCAAACGGGCATCAAGCCTGGCCATTAAACTCGGACATGAATCAAAATCATAGACGACGGCATTTTCTGGTGATTTGAGAAGCACAGTTAAAAATTTAGGGCGAATAAAAATCGCTAAAATGTGATTGTTCTATATATGGAATTGTATTTGTAGTTTTATTTTTTGTTCATGATGTCAAGGCTATGGTGTATCGAGTCAATTCAATAGATATAAACTTTCTAGATCTCCCCGATGTTTGGCAGCATAAAAGAGCAACTGAAACCGTTGTAAATCGTATGCAAAATCAAAAGATTTCTTTTTTGAATATCAAACTTTTATTTGATATTATTATCTTTATTAATGTGAGTTTGTATATGAATGAGAATTTGTGAATGAAAGAGTGAGTCTGAAATCGAACCTGTCACCATCTGCACTGCCTTCGCCATCGCTGGACGCCGAGGAGCCCCTAGAGAGAACGCCACGGATCTCACCAGGCAGCACCTCTTCACTTCGGTGAACCGTAAACGAGTTCTTACCCCTTTTACCGAAACCCATTCTCCGTTTTCGACCTTTGCACATACACACATATATATATTTAGATATATGGTAAATAAGGGATATGGATCAGATTACGGAAAATTAACCAAAAAAATCTTTAAATATCTGATCAAATAAAACAACATCAAGTAGGAATTTAATTTCAACGGCAACCCTAAGCTAATTTTGTCCTTGATGGTCTTTCTAATTTTTCAGCAAAATTGTAGAAAAAAAAAACAGTTAAGGTACTCGCTACTTACCAGTGGCTGACAACTGCGATGTTGAGTTACTCTTTTTTCCCATTCCCACTCCAAATCGGTCTCGCTCTCGAGTCGGAGTTTCCGTTTTTGGAGATCGATAGTCCTGTTTTCTGTGACCTCCATCCAACCCCTGAAGTCCTACTGCAGTATCACTTAGACTTCCATCTGAAAATATTAAAGTTCCTCATATAAAATCCATTTAAATAAGCATAATAAGCTCATAACTATTACCTATTTTATCCTCTGGCGTTCCTTCGGTAGTCGATAGACTTCTATTGAACGAATCCACCTGGGAGTCTTTTTGTTCTCGATCACTCAAGTCCCTCTCTCGATCTCTGTCTCGATCCCTTTGCCTATACATGTCACGACCATTTCCATTCCCATCCCTTCTCCGATCCCGACTGTCGTAGTCGCTACTGCGTGAGGTTTTTTTCGGGGATTTTTTTGCATTCGGTTTGGTTTTCGGTTTCGACGATGTAGTGTTGGATTTTTTTAAAGAGCCGGATTTGGGTTTTGGTAGCGATACAGGGGATTTAGAGGATTTAGAATTAGCATTTTTTCTATTAAAAATCTTCAAGTCTTTGGGATCATAAGTGAAATACTCTGGCTTGTCATTAATGCTTACGGAACTACTTCTACAATTAGACTCGTTTTTGGGTTTGAATTTGGAAATTGCTTCTAAACTACTGCTTCTACGCTTGGGAAGTTTTAAAGCGGACTTGCCACCAAAAGAAGAATTTCTACCGCGGGTAAAAGGACTCTCAAAAACATCATCAGAACCATCGCCAGACCCTTGGTCGAAGTCATCACAATTACTGCTGTAAGATTTACACTTCCGGAACATATCTCCCTCTTCATCGTTTTCGTCTGTAATGTTCTTAGTTTGTAAATTCTTGGGTGGAGGTTTCCTACTTTTTAATCGTCCAGATTCATGACAAGAGCTTTCGTCGCTTAGAAATGAGGTCTTTGTTGGTTTTTGAAGTAAGTCCTTGCGTACTTCGTCAATTATGGACTTTATTGAGTCATTACTATTATAGTTTTGGTTTTTAATGGGATCTTTATTTTTAGTAACAGATCCATGTTTGGTTTTCATCAGTTTCTTCTTTTCCTCCTCCGTAGCCAATCGTTCATATTCCTGAAATTTAAAATTCGGTTCGAGAGAGTTTCTATGATTGTCTGGAGTGTTTTCAGCTTTGTTTCTTATACTCCTCTTTCTTGAACTTTTCCTCCTTCTTACAGGCCTCTTCAATATGTCCGTATTTTTAAAATTTTCATAATCTTCCGATTTGACATCGTCTTTGTTTTTATTACTGTAATGTTCATCTCTGATTTCCTTGCCAACTTTTCCCTCATCTTCCGCATCCTCCTTCTGGTGCAGATTTTCCGCGGAGAAAATATTGTTCCGGACCATTTTCTTTTTCCATCCCGTGTCTGAGTCGTAATCAATGTCGATGAGTTTGTCGCCGGAAAACAGGGAATGGGACCGCGAGTACCGTGCATTCTTGGTGATGACGGATCCCAAATAGGACGACCTGATATTTGACAAATGACGGTCGTCCAACAAGGCATCGGCCACGCCAACACTATCTGTTGGCGACCGTTTAACACTTAGCTCGGAAGTCAAATGCTGCTCGTTAAAATTCTCGATGTCGCTCACTTGGAACTCGTCCAAATTGGAAGCAATGGCCACATTTAGCGTGGTCGTCGTCGCCGGGTTGCCCTTTGCCAACTTTTCGGCACCAGTTGTTGTCACCGGTGGTGGTGGTACTTTTGGCAACAATGCGTGGCGCGGTTTCTTCTGGAGATTGCCTGGCTCGGCCTGGAAATATTCCGCGTTATTCAGGCTGCTACAAATCGCTGTCTTCAAACTATTACCACCAGAATCGCGGAGAAATGGGTCAGCAAGGGTTTGGCTGGAAATCAGAACATTATTCATGTTTCCGTCGTATTCACTTTCCGCAATTAGCATACTGCTTTGCCGGCGATTGTCACACTGTCGCTGGAAGAGTAGGTCCTGGTCCGATGTGGACGATCTCAGCACGATTTCATTCTGGTTCTGAGCCGGACCGCCTCGGTTCGAAATGGAAATGGTTTGATTAGAAATCGACCGACCATTTTGATAGCTAATTTGCTTGAAACAAAACTTATTTCCCGTGCCAGCGTCGAGGAATCGCTCGTCCGGAAATGACGAAGTCATCGCTGGTGCCTCGAGCTGTCTTTGCGTGCTCGTCGAGGAAATGTTCCACGCTGACGATGGTTCTGATAAAATGTGGCCATTTCCGCCAACGCCACCACCACTATTCATACAAATGTTCTGCTCATTGTACACAATTCTACTGGTCGGACTAATCGACTGAATTTGCGAAAATTGCATAGAGGGTGTCTGAATGGATGATCTTTGAAATGGAACCGGCGCTGGTGTACGAACAACGTTCTTCTCGCTGCCACTGGAGCGGTCCGGTTCGGGTTCACAGACACCGGCTAATTGGCATTGGTTCAATCCCAAGTCCCGAGGTCGAGCCTGCAGATGGCTATTCGGCGTCCAATTTGGCAAACTATTGTATTGCATTTTTCTTGACAGCCACCAAAGTTTCACAATTCAATTTAAAATTCCCAAACAAATAAACCACAAAAAATAAAAGAAAGACAATAAAACAATACCTTAATCCTCTGGAGCCACGTGGTCGTTCCGATTGAGTAGAGAAAGCACTTGAAGTAACACTAACGACCGACTCCATGTCCGAATCACCAAAGTCTCCTAAGAAGTCTTTGTCCGGCGACAACGAGTGCCTTGGTCGTATTTTTGGTTCCATACTATGAGTCGCCAAGTCGCTGTCCGACAGTCCTGTATAGTGACGCTCCCATCCTGCAATGTGAAGTTTCATAATTACAATTCAAATAAATGTATAAAAACGTTAACGCAGAATAATAAATATTACTCTTACCGCCCATTCCTGTACTTCGATACGTTTGAGGGTGGTGATTCTGGCGCATTCGATAGCGCGGGAACCGACCACCCCCAGAACCGGTGCGCTCGTCAAAGTCTTGGTTCAGTCTCTCCCGTATGTTAGCACTTCGCGACGATTGAGGAACCTGAGGCAGTTGGCGCTTCTTCGGAGACCCGGTCGGAGTGGCAGTGGCGGACCTGGATTGGAATCTTGGCGCATAGGAGTGGGATGGAAGAGTCGGAAAGTCTAGGAAACGGTCATCGGGCGGAGACAGAGAGCCTCGTCGCGGACTGGTGCACCGATAGTTTTCGCTCGGCGCCGCTGAATGACTTCGCTGAGACATTGCTATATTCCCATTTCGTCGCTGGTACGAAGACTGTGTGTTGTCAATCGCCTAAGATGAAGATTAAAACGATTATTATTTAATAAAAAAGAATATTGTATTTAATTTCGATAATTTTTCGTCCAATGAAACAACATTAGGTATTTTAGTTTCTTGATTAATATATGCTGACCTTCTGCACAATAAAACGTTTATTATAAATATATTCAAACTATAAATAAATATAATAAGAAATATTTTACGAAAAAATTAAATTAGTTTTTTAAATTGATAAAATCTTACTGAAAACTTTTTAAAATTATTTTGTAAAAGAGTTTTAAAATATATGTATAATTAATTTAGATAGTGAACGTAGCAAAATAATAGAAAATTATAGTTCTAATCAAATTTGTGTAAAATAGTACAGAAAATATATTTAATTTTGATTAGTTATAAGTTTGCGTGTTTGTGTGTATTTATTGTCTTAAACTTAAAATATACACCATACTGAAATCATATCTTATAATAAATTTGGTCTATAACTCTAAATATTTAAGAAATATCTTCACAACAAAAACTGCCTCTAACTTTGATTAGTTTTATCTTGATCAAATCCTTATGTGACTTAAGATAGTTCACTACGTTAATCTACAACTAAACAGTTATATACTTGATTGTGATAGCTTTGGCCAACTCCGGAAACGGTCCGATAATCTCGAGATACCATTCCAGCTACTCTTTTCCGTCCCTGAGGGGACATGTCCCGCCGAGATCGCCGAGCATCTTGCAGGTCGATCTAGAATTATGGACATAGTCTCGATCAGATTATCACAGTTCTTATCCAAGACCACGAGAAAGCGAGAAAACAGTAAAAATGGTACCTATAATTATATTAAAATTACAGTTGTTGTGTTTAAAAGTTGTCAACATCTATCAAACCTGTGATTTTACCACTTTTAATTGTTCAACTATGTATATAAAAGCAACTACAATTCAAAAACCATGTCTTAAAAGGCTATAAGCACTGATTAAACGGCTCAAAAAATTAAACTCTCGCAATATAAGCAAAGCCATTCCAAATGAAAAGGAAAACACCATCAACTGAAAAAATAAGGTCCATAATAATAAAGCTTATTAACGGTATTTTGTCATGATTAGTGTCAATTGTTGTTCCAGGAAAAAAACCTCTATATATACGGTATGTGAGACTAGTGTTTGTGTTGTTCTGTGTAGTTATCCTTTTCCAAAAAATCTTGTATTTGAAGTTGAGTTCGATTGCACAATGAGATAATGTGTTAATTATTAACGGATCTCATTTTTGAACTGTTAGGCTGCTCTGTGCATGGCGAGTCCTGAATAATAAATGACGCTCTTTAGGAATCCTAAGACACTCATTTCATTATCGGATAAATTCCCCCACTTTATAGGTACTTTGGGGCTAATCTCATAATGAGTCCGTGTTAATTAATATATTATTATATATTACATAAAAATACTCTCGTGTTTCAATATAAATATGTTGTAAGGGTTCTGAAATATTAGATGTTAGATTAGATGTCAGTCAAGTGAGATTGAAACCAAATAAACATTTAAACAATTTCAACAGAAAAAAGACAGATAGAGAAGGGAAATCAAACCAATCAAACTTAATACAAGGAGGCCAATATATTTTTTTTTTTGTCAATGATCATTTATAGGTTATGTTATCTGATTTTTAAGTATTTTTTTTGGGAAACATAACAATACTTAATACAAAAACACAATAACTTAGACACCGAAAACAAACAGTTAAACAAATAATCGGATTTCGTGATCACCAGGACTTTAATTTTAATTGTAACTTAGTTTTTGCCTTCATTTTGGACTATTATTGGTGGTGAGATTGGCAGTGGAAAGTGGTTTACCTCGGGCGGAGGACTAGACGATGATCCTAAGGATGATATGCTCGCCCCATCACGGCTTGCTGTAATGCCGTCAATATCGCATTCAGATGTCGTATCCGAATCACTTAAACGCGATGTTGTACTGGGTGGTGACAAATGATCAGTGGGAGTTAATATGGATTCCATTTCATTTTGATCATCTTTACGCAACTAAAATAACACAATAATAACAATAAAATGGAGTTGATTTCGGTACTCACTGTTAGGTTTTTTGGTTAGAAAGAATTTTGTATAATTTCTATAGTTTTGGACAAGTTGTTTGGTACTTTCAAGTTATCAAATCATACACAATTAAAACAAATGAAATCAAAAGTGCATCTCAATAATTGCACAGATTTTAAGAAGAACGGAAAAAATCAAGGACCAAATGTTACTCTGTATCTAATTTGTAATTCTCGTGTAAAAGTGTAGAAAAGAAACTTGAATTATTGATTATTAAAACAATAAAAGTGGGCAAATATTGAATGCAAAAATAAAATGTCAGTGCTAATTGTATGATTGGATAAGTATTTCTGAAATAAATTTAGCAAATTATCAATCTAACTTTTAACAGACTAACTTAGCAACAAATCAAAATTTATATATGTTTATGGAGTATAGATTCTAGAATGTACATAAGGTAATGTCTTCAAAGGACTGGTAATTTGTTAAACACGAAACTGGCATGCATGAAATGGAATATATGAAACAATGATCTCAAGTTTTCGGCTGATTTTCTTGTCAGGATTCAACAAAAATGGCATGAAAGGCTTAAAATTGTTCTATTATAAATTTGAAAAATTATTTGGTAACACTATAATCGGCCTTCCACTGATATATCCACATTTTCTCCAAACCATATCTAAACGTATCAGGACATTCAAACAGAGTACTGAGTAATTGAAAATAAGTATCCAAATCGGTAGGAACTAGAATGTGTTTAATTAACTCTGTGTTTAATGAGATTGGTTTTGGTTGTAACAGTTTTCGACTTAGACAGATACTCACTGCGTTACTCGGTGAATCTTGATGGGGCTGTAAAATGTACCACTCAGGCTCGTCGTCTAAGGGATGATTTCCCAAGTCTAGTACTATTTCACCCAGAAAATCGTTTGCACTATACCGAACATAATCCCAAACTGTAACCTCTAAACACCTATTATTAAGATCGGCACGTCTTAAACCCGAAAAAATAAACGTCTGACCCCAACGAGGGTCATTTGTGCTGGCTAGTGTTTTTGTTCTTCGTTTCGACTTATCCCAACCGGGCAGTAAAAAGAGCTACAAAAAAAATATTTGGTTAAATGAAATCTATAAACGAGATTAGAGAACAGCCTCTTACCTTAGCATATGGATTCCTTAAAGACCCGTTGGGCCGTTGCGACAGCCCAGCTGCACACACTATTGTTACTATAAGCTGAAGGCTGGGACTCTCAAATCCCAGCTTCAGTTGGATACGGCCTCCGACGTTCGAGTCGTATAATACTGAACTGGTGCCAGGCGTGAGTCTCGACGAATAGCGCGTCACCGTTCCACGGTTCGAACTATGCAGGTCTGGAGACCCTGGCGAAGTCACTAAAACACTTGGTTTCTCTCTTCTATCATACGCCTCTGTGGATTTATTGAAAATTCATATTAGATTATGCCAATTGATTAAAAAGCAGATTGATTCATATTGAAAAATGGAGAAGAGAGATTGTTTGAGACAATCTAACTGTTGTGAATCTCTAATATTTTGTGTTAGTAAAAGTGTTTCTTGTCTTAGTTGAGTAGTGTGTTTTATGAAAAGTTGTTAGTGTGTGTTTGATTTTTTGCAATATATATATATATTGTTTTAAATGTAAAGATTTAGATATGTCGTTGTTGCTCCCCTTAAAAAATCCTTCTTTTTACTTCTCTCTAATTAATACTCTCTTTTTCTGGCTGTCTATTCAAGGACTCTCTTATTGATACCATCTTCATTTTTGATTCTTTCATTATTTTTTATTGCCAAAATAGATTATCAATATTCAGTCCTCCTCTCTTTTTTGCTCCTATTCTGGCACTATTTTTATAATTTAATACCATGTCCCCATTTTGAGTAATTTTATTTTTTGGGGTAATCTGTTTCTGTTATTTTTACTGTTCGTCCCTTAGAGTTTCTGTAGTAGTTGTACTAGAAGTTGTTGTGGTGTATAAGTGGTAGCAGTACCTTTACCCCGGATCGGTGAGTGCGAATTTCTCCAGGAGTGTTGGGCGGCCCGTCGATTACAAGCGGCGATCGTGCGTGACACTATTAATTCGACCTGAGACTCGTGGCGACTGTCCGCTACTATATCATACACATCTTGAGCAGATTTTCCATGCAATGAACGACCATTCCATTCGATTATTTCGTCGCCTGCTCATTGTGTGCGTTGGGTGCGCGCATTTTTTTTTTATTAATTTCAAGTTTTTTTAGATAGAGTGTGTGTGCATCATGGAATACAACATGAAAGAAACAATATATAAGAAAATCACATCAGCATACAGTTATAATATATAGTGTGACAATTATGTAATATTTAAAAGAATAAAGGAGGGGTTAATTAAAGTAATAAAAACCAAATTTACACCACTTAAAAATCTCTTAAATCCAGACCAAATCAAGTCAGAACAGAAAAGAGGCCACGCTAATTTTGACTCTTTAACCAAATCAAACCAATTTTGTAAAAGAATAAAATTCACGAAATCAAAAGACACAAATACACATTAAGAGATGAGATAATCACCTGGTCGAATATGTCCTTCCTGGTCCGCAATGGAACCGCGTTTCACCTTTTCGACAATAGCCCCTCTCCCACCGGCGGGAAGCAGCTTTCCGCCGGACACTTTCAGGCCCAAAATGTCCTCGCCGTCCAAACTTTTCCTCAATATCATGTGCCCAATCATCCTATTCCCATCGGAAGACTCTTGCCAACTCACTGGATTCTGTATAGTAGTGTGTTTAAGAGATAGAAGGAAGACGAGAAGCGCGCGTTCGGTATTTTTGTGTGTCGTTTTGATGGATGAAGAAAGAAACACACAAATTTATCATTTTGCATTCAGCATCAGGTATCGTGGACACATTCAACACACATTGATTATATGTGTCTTATTTACATGATTTCCGAATATATGCATATTTATATATATGGAATGGGCTGGAGTACTGAAGAAGTTTGGTAAGATACACAGATACAACCAAAAACACTGCCATATGAAGAATGTGTCGCGCAATTAATTATCCAGATTTCGGTTACTAATAATATGATTATTGCGGGTACTCGTTGCCATTATTAATGTTGGTAAAAATAATAGAAATAAAGGTGCCTCATGCATGCCTTGAATCAATAGTAATATAATAATAATTAATAGAAAGACAGTGTAAACGCTAAGCACAACAGTTGCTGCAAAAAAGAAGAGCCTGGTTATTTGCATAGACATTAAACATGCGCTTGATGGTGCGGTTATTATAATACTTGAATCTAGGACTACTATATTGCCGTTTTGCGGGTACTTTACAGTACAATAAGAGCAATATTGTTTAGAATATAAGTATTTAGTTAATAGGAGCTTGATTAATAGCCCATATTAAAACTGTACCATTCCATACATTACCAAAAATACTTTTTACAGATACTTATGTATATAGAAAGATAGATTTTACACAGACACAACAAACACAGGTGACAGTCCTTTATTTGTAAAGCACTGTCTAACTGAGAGGTGTTTTAACTAGGGGATATACCTTGGGACCATCGCCACGATTAGAGTCTTCGCTACTAGTGAACGTGCTGCTGGTGTCGATGCCCGAGTCTTTGGTGGCCGAGTCTTGGCTATTCTGGCGCTCAGACTCCCACCTCGTCCAGTCCGCAGAGTCGCCTGCCATCGATTCCTGCCTATCAAAACGCACAGTCTTTTTTCTACGCTCTGTATACCGGCGATTATCCGTCGCCATTGTCGTCGGCTCATCCCAATACGGATCCTGGTCACTGCCCACCACTGCACTCTGGTGGTGCGGATGATGGTAACGGGGCTCGTAATACGGATTCGATGATGACGTGGACGAGGTCATCGTGTTTATGGTGGAAGGGGTCGAGGTTACCGATGGTGAGACTTCCGCGACAATTATTTGCGGAAAAGTGTTTGCATTGTTTGAATGCGACAGTTGTTGTTGGTTGTGGTGGTGGTGTAGATGGTGTTGTTGTTGTTGTAGTTGGGTAGATCCAGCAGCTGGGGATGATGAAGATGAGTGCATTATTTTAACGGAATCATCTACCAGGGCAAGACGCGGTCGATTTGACGACGTTAAGATAGAGGTAAGAGGTTGTGGTTGGTCTTGGATTTGTCGCTGGTTAGCATTGGTGCTGTTCTTGTTGTTGTTGTTATTATTATGGTTTAAATTACACTGCATTTTAGTGTTACGCGTCATTGTCTCACACTGGGTCATGAAAAAGGGTTATTATATGGTGGCCTATGATTTCATTACCAAAATTATTGGGACAACAATTTACACCTAAAAGTAACCCACCCCGTCCACTGGTCCACTGAACCGTTACTGATTAATTAGCTATTAATAGGCGCCCGAAATTTCCACAACAATTGGCACGAGACTCATATTCCCTTATTCCGGCCTATCAATAAACACATTTTATCCGGACAGAAGGCCCTAAATTCAATTATATTCACCAGCAACTGTTAAAATATTGCAAGAATTTAGTGTTGAACTTAAACGATTTCACTACTAAGGCTTCACAGCTGGAACATTCCTTGTTTTTGCACTTAATGGTCTGCATCTAATTGAACAACTCTACTACCACTAAAATACCTTCCAGTCGTATGTTTTGCCTAAAACAGTCTTTTGCCACTATAAAGTTTTTTTTATCCTCCATCTGGACTCTCAAAATAAAGACATTCGGGAGCAACAACTTGTCTTCTGCGTGTTTGAAATGTAATTCTGGGTGATTTATAAACGAATATGTAATTGTGTGGTAGTACAATTGTATCAAATGCTTGATGGCCAATCAATAATCATGTACTGATAAACCCCTGAAATGCACTAAACTGCACTACTTTATATTATTTGGATTAAATAAGGGACCTTTGTTATAATACACTCTTTTTAAATTCCGTATGTCTCGTGTGACCGACCGACCAACCGTCCAATTAGGGAACTTTTGAACAACTGTGTGTCTGGCGATTGTCTCCAGCTCGGAACCACAAATCGGACTTGTAAAACTTCCTTTTCTATGTTTCTATCATTCTGTTTTTTTCTGTGTTATGAAAGAGTGAGACAGAGGGAAAAAGCTGGCAAGACTTTCTTTAATTTAATTAGATTTTATTGCCAACATTATTCACAGCCAATATTATCGACCGACCGAAGACGACTACTGAAGAAAGGAAAGCAGCAGCAGCCCCAGTCTCACTGGTTCGATCCGTCACTATATTACCAAAAACCCGAGACTGACTCAACAGAAGCGCGAGAGAGCGAGTGCAATTCGACGTAATTTCATTCTCCTGCTCCCCAGTATGTATTTCGCATTATTCTGGTGATGCTGAATGGGAAAATTATTTCCCATTTAGATCCTAACTGCTGTTCAATATGGAAATTTGTGTTTCTCTGTGTTGTACTGGTGTTGTTAAAACCATCTCTACTTCCTCCCAGCAGCAACACCAGACTCAATTTTGTTTGGCTATGTGGGCAAAGGACGAGACGTAAAAACACGCGCAATTGAGCTCTCCATTCAGAAGGCAAATATATCCACCAATACTGAAAGGCTTCCAGAACCCACTATGCACCTTATTATACCTCAATATTATTCAATTAAATCCACAAAACATTTAAATAATTCTGTAATTCTGGGGGCTCTCTTATTGAATAATTCAAAAGTTCTTCTCTAGCACTACACATTTCACTCCTCTCTAGCTCCTAACACTCTCTTGGTCTCTTCGCAACGAAAAAATTATTAGAGAAAGAGAGCTTCCAGAGTGTTTTAAGATGAAGAAAACTAAACAACGGCATTCATGTCAGGAAATGTCTTGAGGTGGTTTATTGACGTGTACCTATAGTTCAAAATAATAGTTGTTCGTCCTCCCCACTGTGTATTAATGCAACTCCTCCAGCCTTTTTGTTCAAACCCCCTCCCTCCCACTCCCCAATTCCAAATGTACTGGAAAATGCTTTTTATTTACTTGCTCCTGATGCTCTTTGCGGTGCATAAGACTCTGTATCTGTGTGTATCTGTTCAATTGCGCTACACAAAAGTTTGCAATACATTCATTTCAGTTTTGTATACATATATATATTTATATCCGATGTTGCATATTTACATAACATGTAACACCCACGGAAATTGTGTGGGAGTTTTGTGTTGTGTTCTGCTGCTGCCTGCCTGCCTTGCCACCAGAGTTTATGTGCTGCTGCCACACAGAGCGCACAGCAAAAGGAAGAGAATGAGGAGAAAGAGACACACACAAATCGACACACAGTGACGTCAAACTTATTCTCGAGTTCGGTGTGTATTCTTTCTTTCCCTTTTGGCCAAAGAACACATTCACGAAAATGATGCTAATTTTTCGGATATTTCACAGAGATCTCGTCAAAGAAGAGACCGAACGAAACCCTCCTCACCTATAGAGACCTGTCTCCACCCGCGCGCTCAATGCACTTTTTCGGTCGGCATAATCCCACTTTTTTTCAACCACCCTAAAGTTGACTGACTTTTAAAGAGCTCCCCTTGATATAATAAAGGTCATCCTTCATTTACATATACTTATTTAATTTATCTCATTCTCTCAATGCGGAGACAACATTATAAAAAATGATAAAATTATCTGCATTTATGCGCCAAAAGATGCCAATCTACTGCTTTCAACCACTACTGGACAATATTTTGTTTTAAATAATCCGCAACAACATCAAAAGGCCCCTTATAATGTAAAGAGTTATGGTTACAGAGCGAGTCAAAAATAGTTTTAAAAAAGATGAGTTTAAGGAGTAGTTTTTAGATAAGTATCTAAAGTCAATCTTTTTCTATTGAATAACCATACCAGAAATATTTTTAAATTTTCCAATTTGAATTTTAAATGTTTTCAATTGTCCTATTTTCGCAATTCTTTTTATTATATTTAAAATTATCATCAGGTTCATTTGCCCTCAGCGAAGCTCTATAGTATAAACTATAAACGTTACTGTGGAGCACATGTGGCACATATGATTATAAATACACTATTTTAATTCATGAAATATGGGTCAAGAGTTCATTGTTTTTAGCACAAAGCTCAGCGTGTTTTTAATTGGATATAAACAATTTCGTCACTGTACAATTACGGTCTACTGTATACTGTTCATTATTACCTCTTGCCCATACACAAATAGAGCGCGCACTTGAATGTGCAAATGCCAATAATAGAGTGGACGCGAACATGGTTACTTATGGCCATCAATTATTTCGCATTATGTATAATAAAGGGCGCATTTTTAAATCGTATAGCGGCGCTTTTTAAGCACAGACCACCACTGTCCAGAAGGATTTATAGCCGAAATTGAGCTAAATTTATTCCCATCATCAACATCATCGGCGTCAACAGCATTGGTTCCCACTTTCGCATCTAATGAACTTTTTACGTGTGTCAAATCATAAATAATGGCTCCCACCACACTGACTGGCTGGTCATTTCATTTTCGGAGGAGCCCCTTTCCAATAAATAACGGCACTATTGTTATACGTTGCTGTGTGTCTGTATTGTTCTTTTTTTGGGTAGGAGTTGGTAAGATAGAACGATGATGTCTGGGCTTAATTCTGAAGGGAATCACCAAGGATATATGTGTTAGTAGAAGAAATGGAGGAGCAACTCACCGTCGAAATCGGGCGTCGATCGAATATCCTCTTCGCTACTGCTAAACGATCGCTGCTGGCTCAGATACGGCGCTCCAAACCGCTTGTGCTTCTTCGAACCGTCGCTCAAGTGAGACTGCTGTTGTTGCTGCTGCTGCTGACCCGTGGATAGACTGTGGGTTTGCTGTTGCGCTGGTGATTGTATGCCATAGATTTGTTGCTGTTGCCGCGGATGAACCAGATGTGGATGTTGTCGCATCAAACCGTCCAGTTCACCCTAAAGTTGATATTGAAAAATGAGTATTCAATAAAATTAAAATCTAAATCATATAAATTCAATATGAAATATTAAATTTCTTCAATACTAGGATACTTGGCAATTATGATTTTGATCAATCAAAAACTCTATAAAATGATTTAGTCATCATACTAATCGAATTTTTGAATAAAACCATTTAAATTATACAAGCCTATACTGCCCTAGTGCGCGGTATCCGGTTTATTAAAGTTTTACCTAATCCAATGCCATTAGTCTCCAGGGACATGTAGGACATCATTATATTTAATACAGTAGTCACTATATAAAACAACAACTTAGATACTCGTAAAATCATAAATTTGATAAGTAGAGAGAATAAAGTCTTCTATCTTTTAATAGACATAGATGGGTTGTCTTTAAAACCCTGTCCCTTTCCAGTGGGAAATGTGGATTTTTGAGATTTTTTCTCCCACAATATTGATTTATATGCAATTTTTTATGCTATAAAGTCATTTGCTTAGGGAAATACTGTGTGTTATGTATTTAGGTTTCTTCTACCTTTGGTTCCAGAGACATCAAGGTTAAAAAGCTAGTGCGTTCTAAACCCCAACTAGGGTTGTATACGTAAATGTTTATACATATTATAAATTCATATTCACACAGCATAAATAAGAGTTTTGAAAACTATTAGAATCTCACCTGATAATAACGGGGATCGTCTTCTGGGTAATTTCCCTGTTGACTTCTCCCCAGTCCGTGTTTGGCGTGAGACTGTCCAAAGTTCTGTTGTTGCGTCGTTGGTGGCAGTTGTTGGTGCAAAGATGGGTCCACAGAGTACTGCTGCTGTTGTTGCTGTGACTGTGGATGATGAGGCTGTGGCTGATACTGTTGAAACCCGTACTGCTGCTGTTGTGATTGTTGCTGATTCTGCGATTGATAATGGAGCTGATGCTGTTGCTGCTGGGGATGCTGATATGGTACTGGGGGCTGTCGCCTTTGGCCAGGACTCACCAATATCTCGTTCCCGCTGGGATCAGTGTTGGACATGCGACGCGACGACGTTGGCGGCTCCTGTTGTGAATACTGACGGCGAAGAACACTTCCGGTTCGTTGTAATGGGAGATTCTCTTTCTCGGCGGCGCTCCTCGCCCGCTCCAGCTTCGGCCGCTTGTCCGACGGGTCCAGCTGCACAAAATTAGCCATGTCCGACTCCATCCGCGACCGCATTATCGCATCCGAAGGCGTATTCTTATGGATCCATTGGCCGGTTTTCGATAACAATTCCTGCTTCTTACGACATAATATACACACCCATATCACCTACAAGAACATCATAATTTTTACAGTGACACACTGAAACGCTTCTGTTTTAAAGAGCTGAATGGGGGAGGAGAGGGGTGAAATTCGGCATTCAGAGCGCAAAAAATGGAGTACTAAAATTGTATATTCCAGTCACCGCCGACAAATTTATTTCAAATGGATTGAAGGATAATTTCCTTCATGTGAAACGGTTTTGCAACACCTACACAAATTGCATCCGTAATTTATCATATTCCCTTTTTTAATATGCCCCCATTGTCATGAATAATTGGAGGCGCCTGGTGACTTGTGTTTAATTGAACTTTAATCTTCTATCATTGCATTTCATTAATATCTTTAATTGCAATATTGGTTATTCAAAAACTATTTTATTTACTTAATTAAGGATGATGCCAGTGATTCATTTTGTCTTTAAAATAATATTTGTTGTCTTTTCACTGACTCAAGTTTTAGAGTGTTTCATCAACCAAAAAGCCATGATTCATGAAAAAATACCCTTGGTTATAGTTTTATGATGATATTGAAATTAGTATCCTTGGCCACAGACAGAATCTCTACACTCTAGTGTTCCTATTGTGTTGAAAGCAGCAAACTAATGAACCGAAACCAGTCACACACATAAAAGGAATTCTCCTCGATATCCCTTTCTGCCGCTCTATCTTTCTCTCTTTGTTTAAACTATACTAATGACGTCTATCGTTATAGCCTTTTTATCACTACCATGACAGTGAAATTACTAAAACTATTCCCCGAAGCAAAGGGAGAAATATATTGTCTGGCTAGTATCCAAGTTCAAATCCTGTTGAAATCAAATCGCTCTAACGATTCCAAAACAGCTGAAACATAAATCATGTGCTAATTTTAGAATAATTTGAATATACACATATATCATCGACATAATCGTATCTCTTTTCTCCGAATCTAAAAAACCGACAAAGAATTCTGTCTCTAATTCTGTTCTTGTTTTGCCGTTGAAAGCTAGCTAGGGGTAAGAAGAGGCAGAACTTGGCAACAAAATAAGTTAATTAGGCGCCATTTGTTTGTATGAAAGTTGATTTTAATCTTGAATCGCCAATGTTTTGCTCTATTTGTTTTTGTATCCCGTTACAACAACAACAAAAATTGTATAATATAATATCGGTAACTGGTGATCCGATAACAACATGCGGATTCTAAATCTCTCTATTTAATTGTATTAGTGTTTATATCAATGCGAATGACGTCATTCATTCATTTCTCTTCAATATTATCATCAGTGAGTATTTTCCCTTGAATCTGGCCATACATACACACACACACATATATATAAAAACACACAAAGCTTAACTAAATCCATTTCTATATATGTGCAATGATGGTGAACAAGAGACCAAAAAGTAGCAGCAGTGGAGGCGGCGGCTGGCTGCAAAGCAAGCATTTTTTATTATAATGACGACAACCGACGCACTTTGGCAATAGGCTCCTTTTGCCTTTTCTTCATTTATTTCTCCATGACGTGGCGTCAGTGATACGCTGTTAATTATTTAGAATACTCTTACAACCCCAAAAAATAGGTGTTTAATTTAAATTGTACCATTTTTCGCCTTTTCAATTAAAATTTGCGTTCAAATAGGACAATTTAACCAACTTTAGAATTGAATAAAATGTCAAAATTGAATAAAGCGAATCTAGTTCAATTATGAGATGAGAGTGAGAGCCATTAATACTGAGAAATCGCAAAGAGACAGTTTCACGAAAGCTCTCAATATCCAAGGCCAAAAATTACGTTCAACCGTATTTATTCTGTACAATATACATATATTTATCTAATTGCAAGTGAATAATGAAACCCAACTCAGTACCTAATGAATATAAAATAGTGATTATTTAATGAAATAACTAGAATCTGTGTAATGTACCTCTTTAAAATTATGAACAATTTAAGACCATCATCAGCCATCTCTTCCCGGGAAAGCTTTTAAATTGCCAATTTCGGCATTTGCACTCATTACAGACACTACACAAATCATACCAACCACACACCGGCTCACTAAGAGCCACAGTAAAAAATGGCTGTGCAAAAACTTTTCCTATTATACTAATTAATAATTTTGCAAATGACTCTCTTCTCTTCTGGCTTTTCCTCTTAGACAATTTTCTTTCGATAATAGTTTCTTGATTTATTAATTTTCTCTCACTTTGTAGCAATAACTTGTTCATATATCAGTAGGAAGTAGCTCGAGCGCGCGGGTAATTACAAACCCCATTTTAATAGTACACGAATGCGCAAAACTCCCTCCCTATCCCCCTCCCATTCGCTCCTTTTTTGGCAATGACTGCCATAAAACTAATAATATAAACATTTTTGCAAGGGATGAAGAACTGAAACTCTGAAATGGGGGGGACACCTTGAATGCCGGAAATGGGGAAGATCAGTGTTTTTTAGGGATGCGAAAACTTACTTTATTACTTCTAAGGGTAACTTTGCCACCACATCTGGCACAACATCGTATGTTGCAATAATGACAAATATGGCCCACGCCATCCGCAAACTTCGTTTTCAGGCATATGTGACACGTTGCATCCAGCTCGACGCCGGCCTTCTTCTGCTGCTCCGATCGTTGTCGTATCGTATCCTCCAGAATGGTCACCTCGTCTTGCTTTCGCCTTTAAACAGACAGACACACAAACACAAATACCGATAAGCAATTAATCACAGAACTTAAGAACTATAAAACCGACTTCTTTTTTTTGTCTTAACACACTATTGAACCATTTTACTTTTATTTTACTTAGACCAAAAGTACCTATATATAAAATTTGAAAGTGTATATATAAAAGTTACCTCAGTTTTTAAAGAAGGAATAAAAAGGCCCCTTTGTAGGTATGGTAAAATGCAGGAAAATGCAGTTCTTTTAATAATAACTCCTAGGATAGTTATTAACTACATCGAAAATTTTTAATATATTCTTATTTATGGATTAAAAATAATATATTTTAACTCTCATTAGTTTTGATTATAAATGTTATTAAAACTATATTATATTTAAACAAAAGATAACTTCTGTATAATTGAAATAAACATTATATAACTTAAAATCTGGAGTCTGTATTGACTTATAAATCTTATCGTAATATTATATTTAATATTTAAAAAAAACAATACTTTTAAAGCACGTAAATTATACTATTATACTAATATATGTTCTTTCAATATTTTAATTAATAATCATAATGAACATATCTATATAATCTAAAACATAGCCTAAACCTAAAGAAATTCTAGTTATTTAACTATATATATATTGGTACGAATCAGTTGAAGATAGATGGACCATATAAAAAAGACAAAGTGTTGGAATAATATTCCATTTTTATTTTAAAAATTATTTTGAAATGAGTGAATTAATTTTAATATATTTGCAGTTCAAATTGACTTAACTGCAAATAAACCCAGATTTTGTAAAACTTAAAAATGAACTGTGACTTTCCACGAATTAGATCATTCAATTAAATCCTGGCCAACAGGTGGTCCAAGATTAGTTAAACGGAATGAAATAAGCACCTCATGATTTCGTTTTCCCGTTCCTCCTCCTGCTTCTGGCGCATCATTACCGACTCGATAATGGCGCGCTCCTCGGCGGTCAGGTGAGATAAGTCGGGCATATCGGCCATCTTGTGTCTAGAGATCCAAGCCCCAAAACACAAAGATCACCTGCTCCCTGCTCTCTTGGCTGCTAGGGCCAACACACAGTCCCGCACTTACTTTATTAACGACATTCTAATTTGAATCGTTGCACAGTTCGGCACAATGCCTCTAAGGGACATCATCATCATCGACACTCTCGTTTGACCAAGAATCATTGTCATTATTTCGCACTATCCAATTTCACAATCCACTCCACTAAACACATTGAAGTTGTTTATCACTGAAAACAGAATTATTACACAAATTTATCGCCTGTAATTCCCATGTAAAATAACGACACTACTGTTGATTTAAAATTTAAACACTGTAATTGCAACATTCACTTCCCACAACCAATTAACAACAATTCATTATCATATGGTTTATATAGAATGAAATACAAGGGCTTTTAAATGGCACCCATAAAACTATTTGCAAATTAAATTGGTACCAAAAAATAGGGAAATGAAGTACTAAAAATACGCACGGTTTTAATTTGCTGTTGAGACTAAATTAAAAAGAACACAGTTTATACACCTGACCTATCTGGACAATTAATAGACTGTATCCTGTTCCTGTTCCATTAAACCTAAATACATTAAAGAGCCGGTCGGATTCTCGCTCAGGAAATTGCAATTGGCTGTCATAATTGCGTTATTTGTGATTTCTCCTTTTTTATTGCCCTATTTTCACCACAAATTCTAATGTTAAAGGCTATCTATCTCTCTTCTATGAACTGTAGTGTTGCCTAGGATTCACTTACTAAGTCCCCATTTTAGGTTTTTCTATCGATAAGCATTAATCATCGCATCGTTGTTCCTTTTCTCGTGTGGTCACTCTGAACTTGAACCATCACCCATTTCCCCAAATCTATATTCTAAATTTAAACCCGGATCTCCTCACTACTGTGCTCTTGTGTGAAAAACCCGATTTGTTTATCAATTCCAGGGTGATTGGTGTGTGGAGGAAAGTGAAGGAGAAAAGGCTAGCCTACTTTCCGTATGGTGTATCCTGCCCCAAAAATAACAAAAGTGAGGCAAACCAACTACATTGTGATTGTGCAAATGGAGAGACGAGCTTTTCACAGAATGCAGAGGAGAGCCATTTGAACGAACGGCGAGAGTTGAAAAACAAGAGAGTCCGAGTCCAAGAAATCACTGAGGAAGGAGCGCATGTGTGTACTGAACTGAATTGATTCGAATCCCTACAGCACGACATAAAAGTGTAATAATAGTAAGAATAATAATAATGACATTATAATACTGATGATGACAATAATACGACTACAAACTGGTGTAATTTTAAGCTTCTCTCGCTCTCCATCTCTCCTCCTGCTCCTCCTCATATTTGTCGTCGTTCAAGTTTAAAAATACATCCAATTATGAAGCTTTCAACATTCTACCTCGTCCTTATTCTCTGTTTCAGAATACAACAAAAAAAATCCTGATAAATTATCTGGTCATGGGTTGGATCGTAATTTTTGCACTTAATAAAAGTGTTGATAATGAAACCAAATTTCGAAATTACGTGCACATTTTACACTGTATTCACTTTAACAGTGATAAATCCACTGTTAATATGGCTGGATGACATTATCAATTTATAAGCCATTGGAAGGAATTTTCCAGCCCCACTTCTTTCTCTAGATAGACTAGAGAATCAAAATGAATCTTTGTTTAAGGATCCTTTTAACTTTAAGGGTTGTTCTTTGTCTCAATCGGACAAAAACAACACTACTTTTTTGTAACTATTATAGACCATCTATTATAAACTTCTATAGCTTATTTATAAAAACCGTATATTTTATAGGCATTTTCAAAGCCTCCCAACAAGCACAAACACACACTCAAGACCAAAAACATAATTTGCACTTTTCATTTGCAAAAATCCAATACACTAATTCCATCTGCCACACACTGAGATAACAACAGTTTATCCGGATTTGAAGCCACCAGGTGTATTCTTAATCACTTTTTAACAGATAGAACTCTGTTTCCCTTCATTTTCCAACTCCATTCACCACTTTTGCACCCTCAAAAGGCTGAATATCTGTCGGAACAAATTTTGGCCAAAGCCCAATGCAAAAAAAAATATGGGAGCTCGCGCGCGTATAAAACTGAATCGGCATTTCCCAGGTTCCCAGCCACAAAACGGGCTCAAAAACACCTGCAAACGATTACACGAATACACTATAAACTCTTTTCCATAAAATTACCGCCAATGTACGAAAAATAACACTATAAATAACGATTTGCCAAAGTAATTGCTAAAATTTCTCTATGATGTTTGCTTGACGACGTCACTCGAGAAATATCGATTTTTTCAGCCCCATCGGAAAAGCTCTCACTTCCATTTGCCAAAAGTTAACCGATTATAACAGTAGGGACAACAACAACATTTACTTGTATCTGACAGGATTTTATAAAAAAAAATATTTTGCCTTTTTATTTAATTTATATTCAAAATCATTAAAATTTTCATCGAAGAAATTATTTAATTTGAGCCATTCAATAATAAAAAGCTTTTGAAATGGATTTTCGTAACTGTTATAATGCTTTATAATAATTTTAATATATGGGTTTTTTAAATTAATAAAACAAAGATCAAATAATATATGAAATCAAATAAAAAAAAATAAAAATTTTAACATATTCAAGAAAATCTTTTTACAAATATATAACTGATAACGAATGATTTTCTTAACAGTCTTTTAATTATTAAGATAAATATTCTTGTCATCAAATAGACCGCCATTATTATGTTATTTTGTATAATAAAATACTATACACTTACACGTATTTTAATAAAGTTAGCTATTACACAGTTTTTTTTTCTTAATTTTTTTTTCTTCCTTTCGGCCACCGACCATTTCTTTCCTTTTTAAGCTTTATACTTTTTTATATATGTAGTTCACTTTAATGAAGTTGTACAGAAACGACTTGTCTAGACTAGTTCTGAGAAGAGAATTTACTAAGATTTTTTCTTTATTAGTATTATTTAAGATTATTACAATCTTAAAAAATCTTACTTTTTTAATTAAAAACCATAACACATAACATATATGAATAGCTTATTTATGGAACAGTATAAGCGCCATTTTTGACGAAATTTTGTTTTTGAAAAAAATGGGTATTTAAAGGGGAGATACAACGTTTGGGAAAAAATCCCACAGGCCCTTATATACTGAAATATAAGCGATTTTGAGGAGAAACGACATATGTTACAGTGTCCAACATAGACGATCGTATTGAATTCTTTATTGGTGTGTTCATGTGGTGGTTTGCAATTAGTACTTAGTCATTAGTGAGTCATTAATTGATGAATAATGGACACAGATCCTAGATCAGGCGGACGTAACATGCAAAAAGCGAGAAAATTAATTTAGAGGCTTCCAGTCAAATTTTACACATGAAATAGATGATATTACAGACGGAAAATCAAATGGTTGATAAATTGTCTAAATTTTTTACCAATAAGTTAAATTTAACCAAAGTTATGACACTTTTTCACTAAGAAAATGTCATTGTTTTTTTCGTTAATAGGAGAAACAACAGAACTCCAGTGACTTCAAATGCCTGTAAAAAATTTATTATTAGCAAAATAATTTCCAATTTCTCGTCAAAACCGTAAAAAGACCCAATAAAATGAATAACATTACGATAAATTACGACTTAAATTACCAGTTCGTCTAAAAATAGTTTTTGCGTTTTCCCAAATTTGAATATCATGGCGCTTATGCTGTTTCTCCAATGAGCTATTTATATAATATAATAATTCTATTACACAAAGTTCAATTAAAAGAAATAAAATTATGTATAAATTTTTGTTCAATAAAAAGAATAGTTACTTAAATAGCGTTTGGAGAAAATGGAACATAACACAAGTAAAGTTCTAAAATACGAATGAAATGAGTTTTCAGATTATTTGGTTGTCTTTCTATCCAGTTTTTATTATTTTTTTACAATTTGCTTATTTAAAAGCAATTTATTCACAAAAATAACTGTCATATCGAGACCGGCATAGTTTACGTGTACTAATAAAATTTCCCTGCCATATGTGTCATTTTTACATGATTTGATCTAAGGGCACAAAAATCATTGAAGTAAAATTATATTTTAATTTTCTAAAAATCAAATTTATTATATCAAAACAATTAATTAAAAAGAAACACATTTTTTAAAAAATTTAATGAAAAAATACCTAACAAAGAAAAAATAAAAATACCAAAATTGGAGTATAGAACCTGTATCCACAAATTTAATTATCATGTATTTAAGAATTAAGCTATTCAATTCATCGAGGAGAAGTGTTAAATAGTGATTTTTATGGGAATAATTGTTTGAAATCTACATATCACATAGAAAATTCTGAGTTTATGGAGTGACTACCAACGAGACCGATAACCGGTCAAATAAAGATCTTTATATAAAAAAAATATTTATTAATTTTTCGTATATTTTTAAAGGAAACACTCGGAAACTATGAAAACTCGCTCACCCACTCGTATTTCACACGCGTTTCCTCGTTAAAGGAACGGCTCATTTTACACCCTCTTCCATAACACAAATAACTATTTTTTAATAAGAAAACTTTTTTGAATGTTTAATCACAATGTTTTGTGTTACAATACCATTCTTAACACTCAATGCAAAACAGTTCTTTTGTTATAGAAATACAAAATTTTTTAAGACCATGTCCGTAATTTGGTCTTCTCTGGTCTTAACCAACATCGCAATCAAGAAATGAATTTGCCAAGTTTATAGAACTTTCGGTCTCAAAATTTCGATATATCACGAAAAAAAGTTCATCATGCAGTATATCACTAATGTACCCGTGTTATAGCACATCAACCCAGAATAAACATGATACCAATCACAATCAATGGAGAAGAATTGAAATTGACTTAATAAAAAAATAAAATTTAATTACCTGGTTAAACATACCTAAGCTATTATTTACAAAAACTATTTAAGTATATACCAAACCGTTACTTTTGATTAAATAATTTTATTTTACATAAAAATACATCGAGTTAAATAAACTTGAAACACTTTTGTTTATCATGCGGTATCCTAGTTTTGAAGAGGATGGAATCGGCTCTGTACTGGGTGTTAAGCAGTGGTGTATAACCAAAAACCTTGCTAAAGAAGTTTATGCACTTATGTCGTTCCTGGAAGTGGGTGTCATCTTCACTTAAGGACACTGCGCAACCTGGGCATCGGAAGGTCCACCGAGAAGTTACCTTCACCGGTGGCTTCCTTGTGATATGTGAAACTAAAAAGTTCATCGCTATATCTTCACAGTTCATGTACTCATCCACTTTGTCCCTGATGGCTTGAGGCAGGGCGTAGGTATACAGATATGTGTAGTACTTGTGCACAAAAGCGGCTCCCGTAAGGACCATACTCAACTCACAGCTGTAGTTGGAATTGTAATTCCACGCGTCATTTGTATTCAAATCCCAGGCGTGAAATCTACCCGGAAAGCCTACAACTCTATCTCTGTGCTCTCGCCAGACCCTGAAGCCAAACAAAATCTCATCATGTCTTAGATGCGCATCATCGTCCACTGATAAAACTGCCTCCGTTTCAATCACATCGAAAGGTAAGAAGCGATTATTTAAAGAATTCCTTGGCGCTCTTACAACTTCAACGGGTACACCAATGTCAGGCCATCTTAGATCTTCTAATGGAGGCTTAGGTGAATTCCAAACCACTACTACCTTATGCAGGTAAGGTAGCCCATAAAGTCGGCCTAAAGAGTCCATTAAAACTTGCTCTCTTTCGTAAGTCAGCATCACAATTGTAAACTGTTCCCTCGGATAATTCCCCCCTAGGGACTCACTAAACTCCTTCCCAGCTCCCCCTGACCCCTTTCCAATAGGCCTGAAGCCCATCCCACTGCCAATGAACTTGGCATCAGACGGTAAAACAGGATCGAAAGGAAGTTGCGGATAGAGGAAGAAAGGATCTCCCCAATCATTCCATGCTTCATTTGATTGAATTAACAAAGCAGTATAGTTCCTCTTAAACGCAGGGCTAGGGTATGGAGGTTCTATAGGTCCCAAGGACTCCTCTGGCTCTGAATCCATGATCGGAGGATCTGATTTTAACGGAACAAAACTGTCGTTAAAGACACTTTGAGCGATAACTGGGGGAATTGGCTTAGGAGGTATACCTAACCTATCCCTAAGGCTCGATATAATCGTATCAACACTAGCCTGCACTGAACTGAAATACTTCTCCCAAATCAATCTACCTTGACGTCGCATTGCTAATAAATCCGTATCCGGAACAGCGCGAAGTAGGAAATGAAGTTCTGTGATTCGAGCTTTTGGTAATAAAATCGCAATACGTCGCCAGTCTAAAGTTTCAGAATACGGTAAGATGATTTGATCTCCTCCCAAGACCACTGGAATCGCACCGGACCGAAGAGCCTCGTAGAGTCTAGCCTGGAGAAATGAAGTACTAACATACATTTGACTTGGAATTAGAATAAGAGCAAAGGTTGAGTCTTTTAAAACGGTTTTTCTCGAAGAATCTGTTCCACATAAGGACCAGTCTCTGAAGGGGGTTTCGTACTTTTGTTCGGTAGCCGGAATACACTGGAACTGTAGTAGAAAGTTGTCTTGTGTTGCTCCTGAAGATATTTCTTTTAAATGTTCAATGATGTAGTCATTTAAAGCGGTCGTTTCTGAATCATCCCAGGAATTTGTGTAATTTTTGAAGATCATCTCTCCTTGAAAGCTTAGCAAATACTGACGACGAGCAGGCAGCATTGAAGTACACTCGGTCCAGACGTCACCTCCAGGAGGTCCTAATAACGGAGGAACTAAAAGGTCAAACCCATTTCGGAAAGTTTTCTCGAAAAATGTCGATTGAACTATCATTGCTCTTCCAGTATTTATGTTCTGGAAGATATTCCCACTTCCAGGAGTCAAGTCTCTACGAGCCAAGTTTAATAAAACATGATTTCTTCCATCTCCACCCCAAAATGGAAGCTTTTCCAATCTTTTCTCACTCAAAGCAGAAATATTCTTTATTTGTCCCGCAATCGGATACCGATTATTCTCCAAATTAAACTCGTTATGATCAGACATCGCCTCACCAACAAGCACCAAAAAGATACAAGCCACTTTCGGGTCGTTTGTCAAATGCACATTATACCCAAAAGTCTGTTTGATTGTGGTTTTTAAAAACCCGTCCAATTCAAACCCTTCAGAGACAACGGGATAAACGTCTGGATCGTACAAATAAACAGGAAATCCCGACGTCAGACTACATCGCGAATGGTCAAAGCACGAACTCATTTTGCAGTTCAAAGCCATCTCATTGCTGATTGCCGGATTCTTTCGGGGAATTTTCAAAGGATGCAACTGCCTGGGTAAAGCTAGTTCCGGAGTATTTCTCAGCACAGCCTCCTGTTGAGCCACCTGAGCCTGTTCCACGGATATCTTCAATCGATCCAATTCGGTCTGTTGGCGAGACAATTCCTGCTTCAACTCATCTATTCTTTGGTTGTAATTGCTTATGTCATATTGCAACTTCTGTCTCCTAGCCTCCAATTCTCGTAGCTCAACCGAAACGGTGCTCTGTAATAATGAAGAGTATATTTTAATTTCATTTTACCATTCAAGACCATATAATAATAAATAATAAACATAACCAAATGTTTTCTAAAAATGTAATTTTTATCATTGTCAATTTAATTAAACAATATTTTACGATCTGATTGGATAACGATTAAAATAACAATTATGTTCTGTTTAAAAAAGTTTTTACTCAAAGACATAAGATTAAAGTGAAGAACTTAACCCTTGGTCAATCTTAAGAACAAACGCCATTTAATTCTGTTAATTATCAGTAAGTTATTCCATTTAAATATTGCCCCTCTGAAGTCCAGCATTCTATCTTTGACGCCCTCCTGTTAATAAGAATGTGGAACTTTTACGTAGATTTTCTTTGTCATATAATCAAGATTTGGGAGCGATAATAAAACGATTTTTTTTAAATATAAAAGTGTTATTAAGAATTTTTTTTAACCAAGAAGAGCACTTGTCATTGGCGTTACTTCTGCATTTATTAGCTGAGTTCTAGACGGAATGATAGAGATAATTCTAGAGATTTCTCCGGTTTTCCCAAATGTTCTTAGGAGAGGTCGTCCGTTCAATATTGATGATAAAGTTGTTTATTTCAATTTTTAATTATTGTAGTTGTTGTCAGATTTTATTCAATTAAATTTTTTTCTTCGATAAGAGTCAAACCATCATAATTTGCGCACTTCAAACATATTCGATCAACTTTCTATTAACGCTATTTTCTTCTATGACAAAAATTTTGTATTTTGAACGTTTTGAATTTGATATTTGTCTAAGTTATTGTATATATTTTAGATATAAAAATATCTTACAACAGATCTTAATTATGAAATTATTATAATGTTGTCATATTATAAATAAGTTAATTTTATATTTTCGTCATTAGCTTTTAGTAGTAACAATTTGCATCAATGTAAGTAACAATAGAAGTATAATAGCTGCATATGCTTTCCCTTATGTTAGGAGTGCCTTGCATTCAGTGATTCGATTAATGAGTTTCACCGAAAATATAATTATTGTCCAGCTATACATTTAAATATCGTAAAAGACTACTTTAAATTTAAACTTTATTGATTAAAATATGGTAAATATTTTTCTTCTAGTCAGTAGAAGCAGGAGACTCTCCTGAGGAGAACCAATCACAGCCCAAAGAGTGATAACTAAACTCACTTTTATTCTCAGCATTTCATCGATTCTGAGCTTCAATTCTCCAGCTTTCATTGAGCTATAGTCCTCATAAACGTCCAATTGGGACCTTGTTCGATAAGCATTGTTATGGGATTCGGATTCGACCTGGAAATTAAAGTTTTATTAAAAATCCTAAACCATACCTTAATCCATTTCAAACACTTACACTAACTAAGTAATAATGTGTAATCAATGGCACTACAAATAGAAACACTAGGGCTAAAAGGACTACTTTATACAATTGCGTATGGCGAAAGGAATTGCAGCATTCCGTCATCTTAAAAAATCTCTTTTTATCACTACTTTCTTATTTCATCATTTTCAGCACACTACTATCTGGACGACATTGCGACAATTCGAATTAATTACTATAGACACTTATACAGCTGATTTGATTTATGGCTCTTTGCGACATTATGCAAATAAATTGAATTCCTCAACAATCACAAAATTTCCCTTAATTGTTATAAATTTCTGTGTGGGCAACAATGCCAATTATTTTTAAGAAGTCTCCGTTCTGGTTAAACTTGAGAAGTAGCACTTTAACACATTATTTTGGTTTCAAGCCCTTATTTTAGGCTCGAAAATTGAAAATTTTATAAGAATAGAAGACTTGAAGAAAAAAATGTAAACAAACACATTTCAATAATTCAATTTTGACCGTTAAAACGAGCTTTGAGAACGAAAACCACATTAAGCTCATTGCAAATACTCACCCTGTGTTTTCAAAATTTCAAATAAATAAACGAAAATTAACGGGCAAAGGTTTAAAATCAATAATAAAATTTTCAATTTGGTAATTAAATTTATGATAGATCAATATAACATTTATAATAATTTAGAATAATAGTTATTCGAACAACGTGGGGAAAAAATAGACCATAATTAAATACGAGCAGAATGTTTAATTAGGTCTTGTTCCAACACAGAACAAGCATAATTGGCTTCCAAGTTATTAAGATCTAAAACTCTTATTTTTAGTAATTAAATTTTGGTACAAATTTATGGTTGACTGCGCGGATATTGAATAATGTATAACTAAAACGTGCGGAATTAAGAGGGACTTTATAAAGGGAGCTGTGGCTACTAAAACATAAAGATTTTTCAATAGAATTGTATAAAATAAATTATTCTGTTAAAAAGCGAACAATTTAGGTCTATTTTATATTTTTAATGCCAATTTCATCAAAAAAAATTGAATTGAAACAAATGTGGATTTTAATTATTTCATAATTTATTATACAAATCTCATCTACCAAATACAAATTAACATATCTAAAAATGTACAAAATTGCTAGGTAAGTATGTAAAAGTTCACCTTTGGCTCGGTTTTTCGCTAAATTCGAATCACAACAAAATCGGACGATCGATCATTATTAATATTTAAAAGTAAACGGTAAGGTTGTTTTCGGAGGAGCCCGGAATCAAGTCCCCGTTCTTGGGTTTATTTGTTTCGCCGTTGTTCCCCCAGCTGAGCTTCTTGTTTCGTTGTGTTCCCGTCGACAAATCACTCCCATTCCAATTTTGGTGCTGATTCTCCACCGATTCATTGTCCTCATCACAATTGGGATCGTACATCTGCCCGTTCTTTGCTGCAGCCCTCGAAATTATGCCTGGAATTAATTAGTAAAATGTTTATTAACTGCTTTAAGGACACATTTTTGTTTCTACACTCACTTCTAACGGTTGCTGTGTAATTGTCCCGTTCTCGTTGAGCATCCCTGTCTCCATTAGGTAAGTGGGATCCTACGCCGCTTAAACTGCTATTAGAACCGGTTGTGCTTATAGGATTCCCAATCGTAGGTCCAGACGTTGCATGACCATTCTTCCCATTTTTCTCCGGCGAAACCAAAGTTGCTGTACTGTGAGCCTGACTATGAACCCGATTTCTGCTCTTGGGCACTTTGCTAAATTAAGTCAAATAAAAACCATTCATAAGTGATTTTTAGTTATAAAATAAAATGTAAAGGGTTTTTTTTTAATTTCACGGATTTCTTATTTAAGCAATAGTTTTTAAAATGAAAATGGAATAAATAAAAATTAGATGATCGCCTCTGTGGTCTAGTGAGTGCTTACTAAGAGAATGTTTGAATCAAATTGAAGTTTTTCTTGCGCTTCCTTTCTTAAATTAATTATATGAATAATTCGTATCCACATGCCAAAGTTCCGAGCACAAATGTTTTGTATCAAAAGCCCTATAACATAAATAGCTGTTAAAAACGAATGAAAACTGACTGAATAGCATCCGTTTAATACCAATCTAGTCGCCATTCACCACGATCAGTGAAAAGTTAACACAAGTTGCATTAACTTAAGTGTATAATTTATATTCAAATTTCTGCAAAGAATTACCAGTGCAAGAAGTAAACACCCTCACAACATGTTTTCATGATTGCTACTGTCCGTAAATATTACTAAGGTTGATTCTATCCTCTAAAGTGTCCAGACTTATACTGTCCTAGTATGCGGTGCATTTAGCACCGCGCGCACATACACATTCAGGGGGTCTTAGAAACACTTTTATCTTTTCTCACCCTATCCTATACTACCCTAATAATATTTTCCCACTACATTACAGTACGGAATGAGGGGTACTCTCAACTGACTATTTGATTTTCAGTGAATTAGTAGTCAATTGATAGCACCTACACCAGTTGTAAACAGATCCAGTCAATCCGTTTATTAAATTTTTGCGCCATTACTTATAATTCGATAGGAATATTATTTCGAAATGTTATTGATTTACAGAAATAGAAACTTTTTCGAGCTAGAAAAATATCCGCCCAGGATTCGATAAAAGGTGATTACTACTTGACTATAGATGGATCCTAATCCTTTGCAATGGAATCATTATATTGAAATACTTTATCGATACCAACACGTTATTTAGGGCCAGAAATTGTAGTAGCGAAAGAGAGCTAGGGCGATATACGAGGAGGTGCGAATGGCTGTCCTCCATACACCTATTGATATGTTATTGTGCATCATTTATATTATCTGATTCATATACATATACTACCAATATACCAATTATAATATTTTGAGGTCCAAACAAATTAATTTGTAAGAAATTCAAAGTACAATTATTTCATCACGAAAACTTTAATTTTATAATAATGAGTAATTAAATTTATATTTTTAATTAAGTTTTAAATATTTAAAAGTAAATAATCGAGAAATTTATAAAAAAACCCGAGTGTTAAATAAAGCTTTTCGAATGTTGGTTCCATTATTTATTTTAGAGGAAAAAATTGAAATGCACGAATATCATACAAATTATACCCAAATAAATTTGATAAGATTAAAATTCAGCACTTTTAAAAATTAATTTACAAATAATAAAAGATTAAATTGTATTCATCTAAAAAACACAGTCACACATAAATAAACATAATAATTAAAGTGTTACCTTTTGTAGATATAGGTACACATTCCCAGAATTATCACCACAAACAAAGCCATTATGATCCCAAAAGCACTGAGAATACTAGGAGCCCACGTTCCTTGTGCCAAGCTGATGCCTTCCATGGTGACTGAGACTGGAACTGAAGTGCTTTTCGGAGGAACTCCATTGTCAATTGCAGTGGCGATCAAATTAACAACAGTAACATTGGGTTTTCCATTTCTGAGCCACAATATGCCTCTCGTGTCCATATCAAACATCTCTGCCATTTGTCCCTTTAACTCAAATCGTATTTTGTCATCTCGATCCCCATCTGCAGCCTCCAATTTCCCCAGAGCCATCGGTTCATTAGAATTCATCTCTTTTGGTACCACAAATTCATAATGGGTTTTCCTAAACCTCGGCTCCCAATCATTTACGTCCAAAACTTCGACGATGACCTGAGTCGTAGCATTCGAAACCCCATCCGAGGCAAACACTTCAAACTGATGCCGGGTCATATTCTCAAAGTCCAGACTCTTTTTCAGTATTATTTCACCCATATTCCCAATCGAAAAATATTCAGTCTGAAGTTTGTCCATTATCTGGAATTGCAAACTTCGACCTGGACGATTTGTGGGAAGGGCCAGGATTCGACTACCCACTCCCAAGTCCTCTCTGGCTTTCGCCATAAACCGAGGCTGAATAAAAGACAGAGGTATTCCGGTGGGAATCAAATTGCTTTGGGACAAAATCAAAGTTGTGAGCGCATATCGATCTGCATTATCGACCTGAGTGGCTTTGATGACCAATGTAACGGTCTGTGGAAAGTCTAAATTGTTAATTGGGGTAATCAGACTAACCGCAGCCGATCGTGGATTAATCGAAAAGTATCTCGATTCTAGTGACTGCGTTATGGAATACTGAATCTGTGCTCTCAGGCCTTCGTCTTGATCGACGGCGAGAAGAGGTTCTGGAAGAATTTTTATTTCTCCCATTTTTCCATCTGCTGGTAACACTCCCGTGTAGGAATTTCGTACAAATTTTGGATTCTGATCATCAGCATCGGTTATCTGTACTCTTAAAGTGGTATCTGAGAATTTTGGTGGTGTTCCTTGGTCCTATAACAAAATAAATAAAGATTGAAGATTGAAAATTTAGATCATGTTTGTGTGTTTTATGGTTTAGAATAAAATGTTACCTAACTATATCGACAAAGCCAACATATTAAGCTGATTCAAAATGAGTTTTTCTTAAACATGTTAGTATTATTTGGTTTAATGTTGGGTATTTTTTAAAATACAATTCAATATTGCTTTAAAAATTTGCTCTTTAAATTTGAATATTTTGAACATGTTAAATTATTGACTCTATTCTTAATATTTTTATACAATTCTGTTGAAAAATGTTTACATTTTAGTAGCCAATGCTTCCTGTAGAAATTGTTTTATAATCGTACAGTGTTGAAAAAAAGGATAATTCAATACCCGCAGTCAATTACAAATCGTGCAAAAACACCAAAATTCATCTAATAAAAATTATAATTTTTGATCTTAGTAGCGTAGAATGAAATAAATATTTTGACGTTTTTCATTTCTCTATAATAAAGTAGGCCATAATTTATTAATCAATTTAAATATTTTTAAAAAATTTAGAACAAAAGTTCTATTCGCTTGACAAGTACTTGCCTTAATTGTATGTGTTTAAACCTTAATTTAGAACTGGGCTGTCTTCTTATTCTTTACTTCATATTTCGAATTGTATAGAATATTATAAAAAACTGGTTGGAAAAACACATAATCAAACACTCGTATCTATTAGAAAACTCAATTCATTCGTTTTTTAAAACTCTACTCGAATTTAATTATGGTTCATTTTTCCTACACGTTGTTTAAATAACTATTATATAATATTATAGAGAGATCCAATTCAATTTAGATAAGAATAAGTAAAGAGATGTAGGGAGATAATTTTATAACCTCCATCTACAAATCAAGTAAGTTAAAAGGGTATATCCCGCAATCGTAATCATTAGGGTGGAATTCCTCTTTACACTGACATGAACATCATTGTTCTTACAATATTATAATTAAACCTGTTATTGACAGATATAAACGAGTGTTTGCCTTTTAACCAAAACAAACCTTATATTACTAGTTATTTTTCATTTTAAATTCTTACCTGAGCTCTTAACTTGATCGTAAAATTCTTCAGAGTCTCATAGTCCAGAGGTTTTCTAAGTACTAGAGTTCCTTCAAGGGGACTCACAAAACCTACAACATCTGAGTGTGGACCAGGCAAAACTGAGTATTCCACTGTAGAAAATGGACCTGGCCCATCAATATCCAAAGCCTTCGCTCCCTGAAGGATTCTCGTTCTTGGAACTGTCACTTCTGACAACGTTAAAGAATATGGAGCACCAATCCATTGCGGTGCGTTGTCGTTCACGTCAGTCACTCGAATATTAACCGGTATAACAAAGCTCTAAAAGACAAAGAGTTGGTCAGTGAAAGTCAAATGATGATAAATTATAATTTCCAACTCAAAACGCATTTTGAATGAGTCTTAAATTTTTCCCATCAAAATTAGGGTTTATCTTAAACTACCAATCTAATCAAGCGCTTACCGGATCTGTCGAATGTCGTCTGTCGCAAAACACATTAACATAAACTGAGGCCGGCCCATGAACACCTTCCTTATCTAATGGTGTCTTCAAGACGAGATCTTTCGACCCAGCCGCTATTTCTACAGGTGAATCTCGTTCCCGAAGACTTAATTTGATATCCCCTAATTCTAAATGCGGATTTCCATTTATCCTTAACTTTCCTACTACAGCACCAACAGATATATCTTCGCTAACTAGGAAGCTCTCCGCCGAACCTCCTCCCTCCAAGTAACATCTGGAGTCCAGGATTTGTGCTGAAAATGGTAGCATTTTATTAGATTTAGAGCTTTTTTTTATTTTTTTTATGGTTTAATAAGAACAGTTTTCAAAAAAAATTTAATTCAAATCTCAAAGATAGAAACATTTCAATTAAAATATATTTATAACTCGCCTACAGATAATTGTGACAAAATTCTAATAAATTAACAGTAATTTCTGCATGTAGAATCTTGATTTTAATAACGAAGCGATTGTGAAAATTCAAGCCTAAGACGAATTTTTGTCGTTTCCAATTTAATTAACAGATTTAACAGCTGAGACTACAAAATTGTAATTAACTGAAGAAATTATTTAGTGTTTTATTATAATCTAAGCCTTCTCTATAGTAATTTAAGTGAAATGAAGAATAAAGAATTAGAGAATAGAATTTTAAAAAAAACAATTTCATTTTTATTTTCATATGTGAAAAAATTGTCTTATTACGAAACTTAAATTTTCAATACGACATTGCAAAAATAATATTTCATTTCTACTCCAATTCGTGACAATTAAATATTTTTGTAATAAAAAAACAATCATACAATTTGTCATTAAATTTCATTTCTCCATAAATATGACAAAATAATCTGGTGTTAATTTCCAAATATATTGTATGACTGAATTAATTTTAAAAATACATTTAAAATTGATTTTAAATAGTGTTCGGTTATTGTAAAATGACACCATTAATGTAATTAAGTTAAGCAAAAAATGTATATATCTATTAGATTAATAAATTTGTTTTAGATATATATAATAATAGATAAAATACGTTATTCAATTGAAGGAATTTTTTTTAAAAAAATCCATTTGAATATTTTTCGAAAGTTTTATTTAAACCTTAACTAAATATATATAAATAAACATGTCTAGATCAGTACAAAAAATGTAATATATCTTCCATCTGAAAGTGAAATTCACCCTCTTAAACGGTTTAACATCTTCACCCTGAGGTCTCCTTCTTAACTCTGTTATAATTTTTTGGAAATTAAAACTACTATAAAACTAAAAATAAACTTTCAATTAAAATAGTATTACCAAATCAACGAGCAACTAAAATTATTAATATAATTGGCACACCTCACAAAGGGTAATACTAGTCCATAGCATAGGTATTTAATTAAAACAAACACTGCTGTAAATTACAGACCGAAACCGAGAAACGACGATGATTTCAATTGAACCGCACACTGAATTAAGATGGAGGAGTGAAAAGTCTTCTAAAAGATGGGTATCATCGCAGTCATTTCGAATGATGGAGATAATAAAGACGGTCGGTAACTCGATTAACCCAGATGTTCAGTGGGGGGTGTTAGCGGCCAGGGATGGCTTCGTTAGCTGTGGCTTCTCACATGCCTCTGTTTCTCAATTCTCGCACATCGGAAGCTTTCGTCATTTGAACATCTCCTTCTTCTTCTCTTTTTCTATACACATATATTTTTGATTGCATTCAATAGAGTAGTTTACGTAATTGTAGGTAATGCAGTACTTTTCCAATCGAATTTAAAATTTGTGAAAAACCGGTAAAGCACCATTACATAAAAGTGGCGTACGACGTTTTGTGGAAATCCTATTTTTGCGAATAAAAATTATTATTTTTAATGTGTAATATAAAACCAAACCACCCATGAATGAGTTATAACCCTCATTCATACATTTAAATACATTTGAATGATCACCGGACCGATGTACCGTCGTGATTCCTTGGAGTAATGGATGTCGCCCACTACCTCCTAATCACGTAAGCGTTGTCCCTATCTAATTTCATCTTAACGTGTCGATTGCACATAGATCCTGAAGTGCGGGTCTTTCGGCAATCGCTCACTAGGGCAGTAAAGGTCAGACACAGTATATAGGATGGCATTAGTGTTACATTAGATGTAGACAGTAACCTAAGTAAGGGTTTGTTTTTATTTTATTTTATATTTATCTTTATTATTTAATTTCATTTTTTAACTATTATATTTCAGACACAATGTTTTTTATAAATTGAATGTCAATCAAAATTTAAAAACAAAGTACCATATTCAATCATTTAACCAGAAAACATTTTAACATATTGTAAAACATTTCAATTAAATTTCAAAACAACTTTAAGATGCCTAATTTCCAGATTTCTGATGGTTAGTTTTGATAATTAAATATGTCAATTTTTGTATGGATATCTTCGGTACTGTACGTATTTTTTCGGAAATGTTACGAATACTTTTGACTAATATAAGAATTTATGTTTACTTTATGACACTGCTATAGTACATTGTCGTACGAAAAATGGGGTTTTTACCTAACGGATTTGCACTTTTCAGCAGTTAAAAGTGGAGAGGGCCATGGCAATAGATTAATTATAAAAGTCTATACTACTGGACACAAAACACAATTTTCGGCAACATCGGTGAAGAGGAACCAACGCCAAAATTTCACCATCATTTCAGTGCGAAAATAATAAATAAAAAATGGTATATGAAATATTATACAAACAGAAGCCGAAATTGAAAATATGCAAAACGAGTCAGAGTTTTCTATAAAATTTCTACTCACAAATAAAATGGACTGTATTTGAAGAATGTGCTCATCGAAATGGATTTTATAATATCAAAATCGGTTACGGTAATTTTACTGAATCAGTCCAATGATTTCCTACAATATAAAATATATATAACCGATTTGGCTCAGTTTTACAACAATTATGCAAAGACTTTGGGCTTCAGTTGCTCAAACGATGTCGTTTAGAAAATTATTAGACACAGGTCAAAATTATATTGCGTCAACGAGCATAAATTCAGTTACTTTTACGAAATACACATAATAAATGTCTTTCGATATGATTTACGACATTACAATAAGAATAACCTACTATCTATTTATCTAGGAGAGGAGAAATTCACCTTAATTAACATACATTCCTATTACAATTACATAAATCAAAACTGTTTACCATTTTCTGCAAAAACCGGACACAACAGAATGCGTTTGCAAATAAATTTCTTTGCAGAAAGCCCCCATTCTTTTACGCCAAGAACAGACACAACATCTAATTTAAACGTCATGATTGTTTCAGCGGGAAAAGACTCTTAACAAAACCACCAAGTTCATGACTCATACACCCTGAACTTCGAACCACTATCCCCAATCATTTCAAACAGGTATCAAATATTAATTGATTTTCTATTTGTCAAGAGGAGGAAAGGAAGCGTTTTCCCACCAACCTAGCCAAAAAGAAGGGTCCTGTCGTTCGTCCTGTCCAAGTGACCAGCGCAATTACGGATGCAAAAATATAGGGGTTCTCCAATGCATAACACAACACTGGCACAGTTTCGAAGTGATTTAATAAATAGCTGAATAGCATCGCGTGCTAGACCTTTTATTTTCTCTGTTCCTTTTTTCTATATAATTTTCTTTCGATACCTCTCAGCATTACTCCATGCTGACCAGGTTCACTGACCAGATAGAAATTATGTATTCTAGGCTCGATAGCCACTCAAGTATTTGTCTTCTTTTAACCCCTCAATCATTCATTAGGGTATATGAGAACTAATATATAGTCATTACTAAATCTTAAGCATTTACTATGGTAATTGGATTAATTAGGATCAATTATGATTTTATAATTTCGGAAATATGTAAAAGAAAAGAAATTTGTGTTCCAACGGTGTCAAATGAGCTGTTCATTGTTTCCTGATTTTAATCATTTAGAGTTATCTCGGTGTAAAAAGTGTTGCTATAAGAAAATTGTTAAACTCAAGTTTGTAGACTTTAAAACTTTTTCCCCTATTGACAAAAAAAGATACATCATGAAACTAAAAGTTTACTTATCGACATGGGTTTCTAAAACATAGTTTTTCTAGCTTATTTTTAAAAATTAAAATTTTTTAAAAATTTAAAAACTTTTTCAATGATCAATATTTTTTTTCAATCCATCAAGTTCTCCAAAGTGTTGTCGCTCTGCACTTTGATGATATTTTTTGTTAAAAGCAAAGCCTCAACCTTGTATAAGTGGTCCGGATTTCATGTGACGTCATCAGTCGGAAGAAAAATACATGTATCAATCTGGTTGGTGTTATTTTATAATTAAAATGAAGACTAAACAGATGTATATTGTTAACTAGATCCTATCTTGTACCGAATTTAACACTATTTTCTTAAAATTTCAACACATTGTGAGAGAATTTTTACGATTTTTCGAATTAGGGCTTAAAATAAGCGATATTCAATTTATTAGACCCAAAAACTTTTGTCTGAAGTAGTTATTACATGTATTTAATCACTTTAAAATCTGTTGTTACAATATTATCGCTAATTTTCTTGTATACAAAATCAAAACAATGAATCGTATCCAGCTGATGACGTCTCAATTCTATTACCACCACAGATCAATACAACCTTATTGTTAATTAACGTTGGATAAAAGAATGAAAAATAATTGTATATACGTGTAAAGAAACATATAACCCAACGTTTAGTTGTTTAAATAATGGTTAAAAATATCAATAAATAAGATACAGTAAAATCTCTTAATTCACTTGGGTTGTGTTCCGCGAAAATTCAGCGAATGAGGAAAACACGAATAAGGAATGGTATTTTCTATGGGATTATAGGGTATACGTTCTAGAGTGATAAAAAATCCATCAAATATATCAATCATTCAATCATCCATATCTTTCGATAAACGACGTTCATTATTTAGCTTGAAAGTTTAAAAAATCACTTTCATTTTGGAGCAGTCAATGATAATTTTAGCTCCGGATACGGGAATCCCGAATAAGGTGCTTCTACTGTAATCTGTTAAACCTTTGGGTTCCTTAAAATCCTGAGATTTTTTAAAGAAGTGGCATGTGTTAATTCTTATCTAGTGATGTTCTATACAACAATTTACAACAAAGTTAAAAAATCATCATCAAAATCAAAATTTGTGTATTTGGGCACATTGAAATTTGATTTCTATAGATATATAAATTTTAATTAAAAATGATATTTAAATTAAAATTCCATATTTCATTCAACAAACCACCAAAGGTCTGTTATACTGTAATATTAATTTGATACATCAAATCTTTATCAAAGTAATGAATTAAATGACTAATTGCAATTAATGTTGTGAGGACTTCATTCAAAGCCAAATAAATAATTTTCCTCTTAAAAATCTAATTTTGTTTATTAATTAATTATCCATATTTTTTATTATAATTTTTGGACTACTTAAAAGAATCTAAAAATTACTCTACTAAAATGTTAAGTATTTGTGGTTTTTGATAAAATTAATTTTTAATGTAATGGTTAACTCTTTGAAATCAATTAATAGCTATTACAAAATAATGTATTGTAAAAATAATAATTATTAATAAATAAACATTTACAAACTTGTTAATATTAAATTAATTCCATCGTCGCATTTAACCTCTATGAGCATAATTGCGAAAACTTTTGTTTGGTCGCGGCTTCGATAGCAACTGGCTCGTCGTTAGTTTTTAATGTAAAGACTAAGACTGAACATGAGGGGAAGGAAGTCTGGAAAATAGCCATTTTGCATTCGCCGGTAACAACAACACACAACGAGACAGGTGAATCGGTCTTTATCACCCTTCTTCAATTCTATTATTATTTGTTGAATTTAAATTAGTTCCGAATCGGAATTTCAATATAAAATCGACAAATTCGCGGTGGACAGGAACCTGAATCGAATCTATTCTTTAATTGATAGAATATAAATAAAAAAAACGATCAGGAAAATCAAATAAAGACGAATTCGTCTAAAGACTATGGATCAATGTAGCGTTGTAAATTCTCTGCAAACACCACAAAATCCGTGTGAAACTAGTTAATTTGCAAAGCAAACACAAATGATGGTATATAGATAGAATTTCCGCCATAAAAGTGACCGAATAACATATTTTATTCTGGTTGACTGCCCCTAAACGGCGCGGAGTCGCACTGAAAAAGAGACAAGACAAGAGACTTTAATTGAACAAATTTCCGATTCCAAGCAGCCACGAAACGATTATGGTGATGATGTTGCCAAAATTCAGCTGTAAAGGAATGAAAAATTGGCTCAACAAGTGAAACGCTTTGAAATTGAATTTGAAAAAATAAAAACAAAAAAAACACGAAACCCACACAACATTCAATTCAAATTTATTCCAGAAACCCCTCATCCGGAAATCCTCTGCCTTCGACTCGCCCCCTCTTTGCCAACGCGCGCCACGATGACTAAATAACCTGTCTCTGGTGCCCATCTCTTGTGTTGTTCTTCAATCAATGACTGTTAAGGTTTCAAATTTGCTCTTTTCCAATTGTCAAAAATCAACTGCACAATGAATGAATGAAAAAAAGTCATTGCACCGTTTTTATTTTCGGAAATTTCGATAAATAGCTATTTGAGGATCGAGAGAGAGTGAAAAAAGACTAACCAGGGGGGCTTGGCATTGTTATAAGGTCACGGGAAGTTGAATTGTGGTTGCATGGACCAATCGTTTTAGACAATGAAGTTTATAGACAATTTCAAGTGATCACTTTCAATTGATCCATGCCTCTTTTTCAGCATTTTTTCAAGCAAATCTTCTTGGGTTAAACTGGCGCTAATTATGTAATTATCTAATAAAGTAATAACCTTTTCATATAATTCAATTTTTTGAAAGAAATTGTTTTTTAAAGGATATAATTAATTTTAAAAATACATAAAGAGAAATAATCTTAACTTTCAACTTTACTTAATATGATTTTATATTTAAAGGGAGTTTGAATATAATTCAAACATATGATTATGTACTCAATATATTGGTAAATTGGTAGGATGGGGGCAGAGACCGCTCGGGGATTATAGCCCTTACTCAAATCAGGTCATACCCCCTTCTTCGTATATCACCCCATCTCTCCCTGCCTATCGCACTGCCTGTGTATTGTTGAATTGTTCTATCGTTACAGTATTTTGTTATAATGATTCCCTTAATTGATCTTAAGAAGGATTGGGACTGGATATGATGAAAGTCTTTATTGGACTCGCCATTCAGTACCGCACACTATTGCAGTATAGATCCAGTCACTTTAAAAGAAGCGTTTGCTATTAATTATATGTACAGTTAGTTTAAAATCGTCAGCTAATTTCGAACTATACATGTAAAAATGTTGTCAGGGATAAAACCATGCACTGATAGCCTTTCCTTGAAATTAGGATATATATACTCATCTTTTGATATTTTAACGATCCTGATTCCTGACTATTAAATCAATATATTACAAATAATAATATAATAATTATACATTTGCCAATATTTGACAATTAAAGTCTATGAATTATTATTTGATATGATGTGTTTAGCACCATATACAAATGAACCTATATAGAGCCTATATATTGAAAGTTTTCTGTCACTGAAACAGGACACACGCCATTAAAGCAACCACTTTAAGCGTTCATTGAGTATCCATTTTTCAATGGCAGCTAATTATTATTAATAATAATAAATAGTGGTTGGATTGTGCCCAATGGCACCTGTGTATTTGTCCAATGTTAGTTAATGGTAGCTAATTACTTGCCAAAAGGATAAGTTATCTTTTTCGACGTGCTCCCATCCAATCTTTGTCTGGAGTCGATAATCAAAAATTGTCATTAACAATTTATAAAAAAAATTATATATTTTTTAAAATCAAATATAAAAACTATAACTCGAAGAAACAATGAAGTTTTAAACATCTATTAAAAACTCCAATTACACCATCCTTAACGAAAACAATTATTCAAATCACTGTTGCATTTTCATTAATCATTGCAAAAACCCATATTTTTCATAATTGTTCCATATATTAACTATTTCAGACTCACCTTGGACATGGAAAATTAAATTTGCCAACACTAAACTTAAACTAATATGCCACAAAGAACAGTTGTACAATTTTGAATACATTTTAGCCACTTTCATGCCCATTTTATGCACTTAAAAATGCTACAACACTGGATTTTCTTTGCACAAATCATCCACACTGTAATTCCCTGGTCCTGGAGTAAGTAGACTATGCGATGTCATAATAGAGGTAGCTCTTTAAAGCATTAGAATGCTAGTAATCCAGCCAAGCATTCAAGTTCGAATCATCAATTTTTCCAGCCGACGAAAGAAATTATTTCCGCTTCGATTAAACAGAATCATCTGCTGATTTCGATCCAGTTATTTTGTCAAGAACTATGCTAGTTTCACAAGAATTAAACTGTTGTTTTTCCTCCCTTCTTCAGAAGTCAGAAGACACCACCACTGCACAAAATTTTTGCACCGTAAAGTACTGGTATTTTTTGGTTGGTATCGCTTAAAGGCGAGAGACACATTTCAAATAGTTGAAACTGTTTCCATTTCTAACTGAAAGCGTGCGATACTCATCAGAGTTATACATATTTAAATTTTGCACTATTTCTTTGTTGCTTTTAGCATCAACACCCCCTCATCGCGTAAAATAACACACAAAGGTAAAATCAGTGTTGTCTTTAATTGGAGATCACAATGATATGCCCCTATTAAGATAGACAATAAACGAAACCGAAAACAATCCACTGTAAAGAGCGAAATTTTCGACTCTTTTGTGCAATTTTAATTGCCATTTATTTGAAATCTTTTAATTTCCACTTAATGAGAGATGACAAATCGATTTAATGATCACAATCTTCACTGGTTTGATTTCTTAATAATAATTTCACTTTTTTAAACTAAAGATATCTTATTTTAAAATTAAATATCTCTTTTTTATTATTTTATTTCTACAACTTTATCCGTTTATAAATGAGGTGTTTACCGGCCGACGTCTAAAATCAAACTCGCTACCTTTCGACTGAACAGCTCTCGGAAGCACCCAAGTAAAACAGCAACGGTCTTGATTTTCTCCCCTCACTGTTGTTTGGGTAATTTCTTCTGTTTTCCAACAGCTTTTGTTGTCTCGTTTAGATAATAATTACTATTTTATATGCAGAAAAGAACTAAATTATAAATTATTTAATATTTACATGAACACAATCATAAAGTATTCTTTTTTGCAAAAGTTAATTAGTTTCATTTATTTGAGTTGTGTAATGCGTCACTTTTTACACTAGTGAAAATTTATATTTTTTAAGTTAAAAAATTAAACGTATTATCTATTTTACCGTTATTTCGTCAAATATTTTTAAAATTAGTTAAGGTGTATTTTGAAAAAGATTGCTTAGCGAGTGATTTAACGAAAGTTCATATGTATAATAATGCTCATCGACATAATGAAACTTCTTTAAATTCGAACTTTTATAAACTTTTAAGTTCAAATTATTGATTTCTGTACTCGTATCGTGTCTTGTAAAAATATAACTAAATTTTTAGTGTCCCTTGTACTGGGTATGCCAGGATTATCTCTCTCTTTTTTGTTTCAATAGTCACTCGCACAGCCACATCCTTGAAAGAGAGATCCGATATGAATTTTTCATAAATGTTTTATGAATATGTTATGTGATACTGAGAAAAATATTCTGGCTTGTTTTTCAAATTCATTTTCTAATTAACAGTATAAATGATTTCACTCTCTTGTAGCACAAAATTATTAATTTGCATCGTGAATTTGTGTTGTTTAAAATTAAGCTTGGAACTAATATTTGTTCTATTAAGTTCGTCTTTAGGGCACTAGTCTTTTTTATCATTATGGTGACACCTAGAAATAAATATTTTTTCGTATAATAAAAATTTGTTAAAAACTCTTGTAAAACAAGTGGCTAATCTCTCACTAGTCGTTTTCCCCATGACTGGGATCGTGATATATTTGACGCGCGCCAGCTAGAAGGGCAGCATGCAAAATTCATACAAAAAAGACAATTTGCTTTGTTTTAAACTCTGTTTTAAACTAACTGCTTTAAATGTATTGTGTCTGGAAATTACCAAATTGGCACGTTCGCCATCTTGCATTTGTATTGGGTTTGTGTGCAAATATAATTTTAATTACTATTTCTTTACGTTGTTTTTCTACAGGGTTTAGGCCTATTATGTTCTTTCATTTATTATAACTTTCCATTTTTCTTGGTTTTCTGCCTCTAGTAGTGCCGCATGGAATGATCCTGTAATATTTGCAATTTGATCAGACCATCTAAAAGGGTAGCGATTAGAATTAGACGTTCTAAGCTAACGTTCGGTCTTCGAACGATATGTCCAAAAAACTTAAGGGTTCGCAAAAGACACACATATGTTAATCGCTTTGATACATTTAATTCTTCCAGAATTGAATTGTATCCAAGATATTCTACGCATTCGTTTAAAACACCACATTTCAAAAGCTAATAAGCATTATTAAATACATGGACTTTCTAAAATAACATTATTTTTCTGATGGTTTTAAGAGCTCTAGTGTTTAATAATGCATTCCTTATCGATCTTGTCATATAAATAACAATTAAAGACATTCTTGTCTGGATAATATATTCAAAATTTTAAAACAATTTTAAAACATACTTATTGGTCATAATATAATAGATATATAAAGTGTATATAATATTTCCTTAGATGTAAGATAAACCGAAAAAAACTGCGAATTGTGTTCTCCAAAACCAATTGATTATTAGCGAAAATAATCACTTGTTTACACAAATTTTATGATTTGGCCATTCAAGTTCGATTTTTTAAATTTATGACGGATTTGTTTGAAATTCATTAGTTCCACAAAGGCCAGTAATTGGCTAATTGATCAATTTTTAACATGTTTCTTTTTACATTGTTTAGAGGCCACTTTTATGCAATTATTAATTACAAATATGAAAATTTTAGATATAAAATAAATTACATATCAGTCACATTTGCTGTTCAAAAAGATTTAGTTTTAAAATGTATATCTTTCAATTTATTTAATGAAATAACCATATTACATTACAATTATGTCTTGTCCAATGCGATTGAATGGAAAGATGTAATAACTACTTAAATTAAAATTTCAATCTTTATGTTCTGTTCAAGCCGTATATTTTCAAATTTTCAACCAATTGTTGTTATGCAATTTTTCAAAACTATTCAAATTTACTTTTAAGTGAAAAAATAAAGAAGATCAATTAAAAATAATTTAATTTATATTCCGTTAAGTAACGTCTATTTAAAAAAAATTCAAATAAAAGTCGTTACATTTTCAAAATTTTTGTGAACTTCCGTTTCTTTCGAAAGCTTTTGGCATTATTATTATTGAAACAGAGCTTTTGAATTTCAGAGGCGCTAAACATTTAAATCAGATTCAGAATGAAAGAAAGAAAGTTATGGTTTTCACCCCTAATAAATAATTATTTTATAGAAGTTTCAATAACTTTTTATAATTGGAATTATTGAACTTCCAAGCTATATAAATAGAATTGCTCTCTTTCCTCAGTCAGCATTTGTAAAAATTGTTTTATGTGACATGACTGAATATTGCTCCGCCTCACCTTCAAAGGAGGAAGACTTTAGTAAAAGAATACAATAAAGCAATTTTAGGTTAGTCTCAGGCATTGTTCACTGATTTGCAAGCGAAATTGAAGTCAAAAAGCCTCCTCTCAAAACAGCAGCTAAGCAAGTATACGATGGATTTTCATTGAACGAGCCTGATCTGACGAATGGGCCGAGATCGGATTGAATAGTACCCTTTTCACAAGCGGAAGTGATAGAATCAACTGACACCAAGAGCAATAACTTGGCTAAAGGGTCTTCAGCTTTAAATATATATTGTGTACCTTTTTCATTTCTTTCTCTAATTATGTAACGAAAACCATACGCTAAATAAATAAAAACACAAACCAAAACCAAAAATGTGTTCAATATTCTTTTGGAATAATTTTGCAACTTTTAAAAAAAATGAACACAATAGATAAATGATCCAATTTATTTATGAAGATATAAATTAGGAATTATGCATGTTTTAGTTTTAACTTGCAAAAACATTGATTCTCCTCTAAGCAACAATATTTTTAAGATTTTTTAAGATATCGACATTAAATTTGTTTTTTTTTTTATCAATATTAGAAAATCAGTTGAGATGCGCTAAAAATATTAGTTTTTGAATTTGTATATCTTTTTGACAAATGATGTCATTTAGATAAATTGCAAATATTTATAAAATTTAAGGAAATGCCAATTTTATAGTAGAAATATTAACGAAAGTCAAAAGATTTTCCTAATCCAAATATTTCTTTTGAAATTTCCAGATTCTCACCGTTAACAGTAACAATTTTCTGAGTCAGAACGAGTGATCCGATGTTTTGTCTCATATTTTTACAACAACAACAAAACGAAAACAACAACAGTTTTTTCTCAGAATTCGATGGTGGTGGTTGTTGTTCTTGTTTCCCGAAAACAACAACAACAACGACGGAGAAATAACGAAAAAAAACTCGTTATTTGAAGTAATCAAAGTGTGATTTTGACGAGACAACACCCCAGAAGCAGAGCTGGTGGAAAAATATGTGTCCGACCGATATCGCTGCAGTCGCGTAAATTGGTTCCCGGATTACTCACTCCCGATCTATTCTCCCTGTGAAAAAAGTGTGGCTGGCTCTCGAGTGTTTTTCGACAAAATGCAATTACACGACGAAACGGTGGTGAGCTAAACGAAGATGTCGTTTGCTGTGAGTTGCAGAAAGTGAGTTAAAGTGCGCCCGGAACAAGGTTACTGTGATTCAGTTCTGGAAAAGTAGTGCGGGGGGTGACAAAGCAAGCAGAGATAAAAAACAAAAGGGAATTCGGTGCAAAGGATTAAATAATAGAAGTAATACAAGTTGTCGGCTGGAACGAGGTGGAAAAAGTGCGATGAGCAGTGAAAAGGAGTCAAAGTCGTCGTCCAGCAGGAGACTGGTAAGCAGAATTTATTCCACAAAGAACCAACCCAGATAGAGAACATTTCGAAAAGTGCTAATTGACGAATCAGAGAAAGTGTTTTGTTTTTGTGCTGCATTCCTCCTACTTGAATTGGTTCTGAGATCTTTATTCAATTACATTGTTAAGAACTGATTATCGCCTGGCGAAAATGTTTACAACGATTTTGATTCGGTTTTATGTAGTGTGTGCAATTGGAATTTATATTTAGAGCTGTCTCGGGGTGTGTTTCCACAAATAAGTGCTTTCAAAATTCAATGTTCTCTCTGTCGGTCAGAAAATAATGAATGAAATTAATGTGTGTGGTAGTTTTTCACATTTGTTTTTTCTTCGTTCTGTTGCTGTTGTTGCCTTACGCCAATTCGGATAATTTGTCAATTGTTTGCTTACTTGGTAATTAAATTGTTTATATAGAATCAAGTCCCGGTGTCTCTTGTCTGTGCGATAACTTGGTGCCAGCTCGTCGATCAAAGACCGAAATCCTCCCATCCACATTTCGTCGTCTTTATTTGAAGAAGAAAAAACACGTTGTAATCAATTTATGATTCAAAGGTGATTATCTCCGCGAATCATTCTGAGCCATGAAGTTTGAACTGGTTTTTTGCACACTCAAATTATCACGATATTTATCACTTGACTTTGCATTTTAAAAGGAATTGAACAATTTTGTAATGTTTTATGGATTCTGTGTGCAACAATGGGGAATAGACTTTATGACTCCGTTCACACCGGCAAGTGCTAGTTTTTTTCGCTTTAAATTGCATTTAAACCGAACTTATTTATCCATTTTTAACTTCCGGAGGTTTATTATAAATTCCAATTGCATACAAGTCTTTAAAACTGAAGAAACTCCTTTTTTGTACTTTAGATTGTAATAAATTGTATTCAATTCATACTTTCAATAAAATCAATGTCGAAATTAGACACTTAAACCTTAATAGCTGCTTAACAAATTTAATTTTCAGAGAAATGGTTATTTTCGTTTAAAGACACTTAAAGATAAGCTCTTTGAAGGAGGTTATTTCCAATAGAACACAATTTGCGATAAATTGAATTTATTTCCCCAAATTATCAATGTATGAAATTACATTTAAGTAGCTTAGACTTTACAGAAAGTTATTTTAAATAAATTTAATGTTAAATTTGATATGAATTTAAAAATTACACGGAAAGAATCTTTATGATTTCCCTTTTAACACTCGAGGGCACTTATTCCCTAATTTAATATGCATATTAATGTCAGGAACGTTTTACTTTTAAAATGGTAAACCACCGTCCTATTTTTAATCTTCCTTATACGTCTTTTAACACATTATTTTATAAACAACGTTATTTTAACATATTATTTGTACGTGCTCTTAAGTATTCAGCTATAGAGTTTCACTTTCACTCAAAAGAGAGTTACACATGTCAAGTAACACAATTAGAAATTAGTATTTTTGTAACAAGTGCCGAAATAGAAGTTATTTTAGTGTAAATTTGACAAAATAATTGGAATATTTGTATTTTAAATCAATTTACATAAATTCTGAGGCTGTGATTTATTCAAGAAAGTGAAAATGAACGACAATAATTATCAAACAGTAATGGGTATTTCCATTTCGCAATATTCTGTTAAGGATACTGTGATTGAACTTTTGATGTGACAATAATTTTAAAAAAAAATTTATCCTCTCAATTTTAAAGAACTTTGCTTAAAGCGTCTTGATACGAAAACGTAAATATTAATGAGTAACAATTAAGTATGAATGATTCAATACTTTAGAAGAGCATTCGTGCGTAAAAGCCATATCATCTATTTGCGTTCTTTATCAATTAACTTTTCTCGGTGAATTGTACCACGTTTTATAATTAATGTCAAAGCAACGATTAATAAACCCCTAGGCATTATTTTATTATTCGAGGATTAAATTATGATTGCATGTTGATTTGAATGCAAAAATCGGTGCAGTGTTGGTTGCAATGCTGACCAATCGATCGAAGCCGAAAGCATGGCTCTGGTCGAAGACGGCGACCTTCGATTATTAGTCTCAGTGGTGGCTGCCTGACTGGCTGGTGGTGTAGTGTAGAGAAAGCACCACTGCTGAATGCGAAATGTCACTGTGGATCTGTTGTTTCCTAATGCCATTCCGGCAACAAAGACGCTCGCTCTGGAAAAGTGCCTTTAATAATTTTCTCCTTTTTTCTCTCCCTCTCTCCTACTTTCTTTTCATCGTTTCCCTGAATTCTCCTTAATGCGTTTGCTGGATGGTTGTTTGGTTGGGTTGAGCGCCGCAGCGTGAAAGGAAACAGAAGAAACTGTACTCGGAATGGTTGGGAATCGACGACGACAACGAGGGAGTCCGCGGCTTCAGTGTGGCGGAGAAGCTGGAATCGACCCGTTTTGCGCAGCCGGGAATGGTGCGCGAAATGAAGGGCTCGGATCTGACTGTCGGGTGAGTTGAGTAATTTATAAAATTGAGAATATGGCAAAGTGAAGGCAGGCAGGAGGAGGAGGAGGAAAAAAAGTAAAATAAAGAGCGAATTACCTGAACTTTTCGACCTGACTGTGCCAATGACTGATTATGCTCGTATTTTAGCTCGGATCTTTATTGACCTATTTTGCAAATACCGATTTAAGAGAAAGAAACAATAAGCTCTCGAGAGTTTGATAAGTGTTTCAGTTTAGATGATGGATTCATAATCATTTCATAAAGTAGACTTTTTTGTTAATTGACTGATTATATTTATTTATTAATAAAGTAATTAATATTATTAGTTGATTTATTATCAATATTATCTAAATAGTTTATAAATAAATTGACTGTTGCACTATTGCAATTTCAGGTGTTCCGAATAAATATAGTCTAAATTTACAACACCATTTTGATGAAGTATAGTTTTGTTACCTTTCATTTCAATCAACAAATGTAGTCGCAATTAGAGCTACTACTTGGAATGAATTACAACTTGTTTATTATTCTTAATCCGTAGGATTTAATTAAATGTATTTGTTGATTATTTTAAAGAAAATTTGAATATTTTGGATTTTTCTTATTATAAATAAATTTTCCTGCAATACTAAAATCTGAAAGGAAATAAATGATCTGTTTATTTCATCTCAAAATCTAATTTGGCTTGGTTGAGGTAGTTTCAATTTTAATACTTTCATTTCCTGATTAAATTGTCCTGTTTAACTTTGCATATTAAAATAGTGGATAGAATTGTTAATAAACGCTATGAAAATCCCTGTTGCCAATTTCCAGATATTTCCAGCAGTACGGTTTTAACATTCCATTATTGTTTAAAGAGAAGACGGGCCTGGGGCTCAGGGTTCCATCGACAAATTTCTCAATAAAAGATGTTCGAATGTGTGTAGGCTCGAAGCGTGTATTAGACGTGATGGACGTCAATACGCAAAAGAACCTCGAGATGACGATGAAAGAGTGGCAAGAGTATTATGAGGAGCCGGAAAAGAAGCGGCTCCTCAACGTGATTTCCCTCGAATTCTCGCACACAAAACTGGACAACTATATCCAGAGTCCGAATGTGGTGAGGCAGATAGATTGGGTGGATGTGGTGTGGCCGAAGCAGTTGAAAGAGTCACAAATAGAGGGCACAAATTCCCTGGGTGACATGATGTACCCTAAAGTGCAAAAGTACTGTTTAATGTCGGTGAAGAACTGCTTTACCGATTTTCATGTCGATTTTGGGGGAACGTCCGTTTGGTACCACATTCTTAAAGGGAGTAAAGTGTTTTGGCTGATTCCACCGACCGAAAAGAACCTGTTACTTTACGAGAAATGGGTTCTTTCCGGCAAACAATCGGACACTTTTTTCGGCGATACAGTGGAGAAATGTGGAAGAGTTTATTTAACAGCGGGGAACACTTTCTTCATCCCCACCGGTTGGATCCATGCCGTTTACACGCCGACAGATTCCTTAGTATTTGGAGGCAATTTTCTCCACTCGTTTGGAATTGTGAAGCAGCTAAAGATAGCGCAAGTAGAGGACGCGACAAAGGTTCCCCAAAAATTCCGGTATCCATTTTTCACTGAAATGTTATGGTACACTTTGGCCAAATATGTCTACATTTTGCTGGGGAATTCCCATTTAGAGGGTGATCCCACCCGAATAGAAGAAGCGAACGCCCAACCCCACGTCCACCTCACCCATTACGAGCTGTTTGGACTGAAGGAGATTGTAATGTATTTGTATGATTTGCCACCGCACAAAAAGAACGTTCCCGACCTTATCAAAGACCCAGTGGCGTTGATTAAAGATGTAAGGACCCTAGTTGAGCGTCATTGTAAAGACAGTCCCGAGTCGGCGATCACAGGACGTCCAATCCTCAGTCCAGACATGAACAAAATGCCATCGGTCGAAGCGGACCAATACGACCATGTAATTGTGGACAGTGACAGCAATAACGCGAGTTTCCTTTCGCCCGCCAAGGCTACCAGCAATAGATTTGGACCCAGAGGCCCCTACAAAAAGCACAATCAACTCAGCAGTACAAATCACATGGATTATGGACAGCCGCCCAATGGCAACTCCTCCAATTCAAATGGAAATAATTCGGGTAAGAGTTACTTTATTTTTAACGTTTATTCTAAATTTAATATATGGTGTCTCTTTTGAATTTGTCGTGTTTATTTTTGGCCACAAAATAAAAACACGTTAGCGATTTAAATTATTCTTTTATTTAGTTAACTATTTTACTTTTTAATTTAAATATCGGCTGAGTTTTTTAATTTATACTCCAAATTTACTAAAAGGTTATCAGTATAAGGAGAAAACAACCTCATAATAAGTTAACATTATTTTGTAGCCCAAAAATATTTAGCAATTCGTTCTAACTGTACATATTATTAACATTGAACACCTCCTTAAAGTGTCTAGACTTATACTGCCCTGAATGGCGGAGCTAATTACATTTTTCGTTTCCAATCCAATTGCTTCTCGGGCCCATTTAAATCATAATAGTTATTTAAACAACATGTGGGAAGTTTTTTACATAATTTTATACATGTCGCATATTTATTTGCTTTTTTTTTGCGAAATATGAAGTAATGATTAAGAAGACAACCCAGTAGGTACTAAATTGAGGTCTAAACACATACAATTAAGGGAAGAATTTGTCAAGCGAATAGAAATTTTGGTCTCAATTTTTCAAAATATCACGCAAATAGAGCACGAAGCACTGTATCACTGATATGCCCATGATAGCACTCATCCTTTTAAAGCCATAATCAACATTAAAGAAGAACTTTACTTTTTGTCATTTAATGTGAAAAAATTTAAATTGATTAATAAATCATAGCCTACTTTATTATAGAGACAGGAAAAACGTTCATTCTAGGCTACTAAGATAAAAAATAATAATTTTTAGTAGTTGAATTTTGGTACAAATTACTAGTTTCGTGTATTTACACGATTTGTAATTGTCTGTGGGTATTGACTTATACTTTATTCAATTTTTAGAAGAAACATTGGTTACCAAAATGTAAACATTTTTCAACAGAATTGTATAAATATATATATAAATTACTTAAAGTAGTATTGATAGCAACAACCTAGTTAGGAACAGATACAGAGTTAAAGCGACATACGTGGATGAACGTATGGCTGTCCAACATACTCCTGGTGATACAACAGGACTTATTCATATATTTTTTATGTGAATAAGGGTTATAATCCCAAAGCAAGTTCGACGCAAATAAATTTTTAAATTGTTTCACAAATTATTCAATTTTTTTCTATTTCAATGCAGATTGATTTATAATTAATTATATATAAAATACAAAAAGCCTAAAACTAAGATTCTAACATAATGTTCTTTCAGTTCCTCGGCGTCGACGGACTCGGTGCAAGGTTTGTGAAGCATGTCAAAGGTCGGATTGTGGTGAATGCAGTTTTTGTTTGGACATGGTCAAGTTTGGTGGACCAGGTCGTGCGAAACAGACCTGCATGATGCGCCAGTGTTTACAGCCAATGCTGCCCGTCACTGCACAGTGCGTCTACTGTCACCTGGACGGGTGGAGACAGACTCCGATCGCTCCCCAAGCCAAATTACAGGCCCACATGGAGGGTCCATCAGCGCTGATGGAGTGCTCTGTGTGCTACGAGATCACTCATCCAGACTGTGTGCAAAAACATGCGGCGAATTTCAACGGTGTCATCAATGAGGACTTGCCCAACTCCTGGGAGTGTCCCATTTGCTGTAAATCGGGGAAGAATACAGACTATAAAGTGAGTTAAAAATTGTGGTAATTTTGGAAAGGAATCAGAACAGTTATATATGTTACAATGTGGCGTAAAATCAGCTGTTTTTAACGAAGAATTATGTGTTAATTACTAGCGCCAATGCAAGTTTCTGAATTTAAAAAAAGATTTTACACCTGAATAGAAAATATTTCTTTTGTAATCCTCTTCAAAATACACGAAAAACTAATTTCATATTTGAATCAATAAAATGTGCATTTTAGACTAAAAAATTACACATTCTGATATTCAGATAAATTTGTAGTGTTACACCCGGTAGAAAGGCTACTGGAATTTCAATTATATTTTTACACAGCAAAAATACTACTAAACAAATGAATAATTTTAGATTAAAATTTTAAGAAGCTTTATGGACAATTTTAAAACTGTCATTATTTTATTGAGGACATCCTGTTTCAACCGCATTCTAAGGACCAAATTTCAATTTGAAAATCATCTTTTCAGACTACACATTTAGGTAAACAAATATATACAAATTGTCAATTTTATGAATCAGGCAAGTTGGTTACTAAGATTGATTTTTAATTTGACAATGAAATTTATATGAAATATCCAGTCACGAACACAAAAAGAAGAGACGCAAAGATAGTAAGACCTTCCTTGTATTTTATATGGCTCATCTATAGTTTGTAACTATAATTGAAACTAACAGTAAACCGAACAGGACGGCGAACCCCAAGTGACACCAATGTAAAAAAGCTAACCTTTTGATAGGAGATTACCTATTTTAAGGTATAAAATATCCCAATCAAAATCATATGAAATAAAATCTTAACTAGATTTGGATCATCATAGACGATGACACATTTTATCTATCTTTTTGCTCTTAAATTTCTTATTAAAATAAATTAGCATATTTAAAAAAAGTTGTTTTTTTTTGGGTTTCTATATATTTAGAGTAATTAATTTTTTTGGATATATATTTTGTAACTGATTTCATTTGATATGAGATTTATTCCAAAAAATAATTTCGCACATTCATATAATATTTCCGGTTTTATTACGGTTTAAAACGTGTACGAAAGTTTTATGATATTTTCAAAGATAAATGAAAATAAATGAAATTTGATTTCTATCTTTTCCAGCCAAGACATTTCCGTGCCAGACAAAAATCATCCGAGATCAGACGAATGTCGTTTGGCAGTGACCACGCTGCAGCTCATCACATGCAGGGTGGCGACGGGAAGAGTTTGATGGAGCACAGTTACAAGTACGAGAACAATGGCAATTGTTCCAGTGGATCGGAGTCAGAGTCGAATCACAAGAGTCAAATTAGGAAGATGACCATGGACAGTCCCCTGCCGAATAAGATGAGAATCTTGGCGCCGGACGGGACTGAAATTAAGCAGGAGGAGGATTTGAATGAGGAGAACGGATCGAGTAGTGGGATGGTGATTAAGAGGAGGAAAAGTGATGATGGCAGTGTGGACAGTAATCAGGATCCGGGAGACTCGAACCTGGATGGGGGTTCAGGAGTGTCGCGGAAGAAGAATAACTTTAGAAGCCAGTTGGGCCACCAAATTATCAATTCGTCGACCAAAGTGTTGAAGAAGCCGATTTATGTGGTGCGACCGTCCGGATCTCAAATGAATTCCTCCGCCTCGACGATGAACTGCCAAGGCGCCCTCGATCCCACCTGCTTGCTCGAGGTGTTTCGCTACCTAAGCCCAGAGACGCTGGTCGTCTGTTCAATGGTCTGTAAAGTGTGGTCCAATGTCAGTGTTGATCCCATTCTGTGGAAGAAGATGAATTGTGCCCAGTACAAGTTGTCAGCGAGTCTTTTAACGGCAATCGTTAGGAGGCAACCAGAGCATTTGATTCTGGACTGGACCAGTTTGGCGAAAAGGCAATTGACCTGGTTGATTGCTCGGATTCCGGGTCTGAAGAATCTGTCCTTGCAAGGGACCCCCATTCAAGCCGTTCTCGGTCTCCACACCTGCCTTTGTCCACCGCTTCAAGTATTGGATCTGAGCTTTGTGCGAGGATTAAACGATTCCGCCATCAGGGAAATTCTTCTGCCGCCAAAAGACTCGAGGCCCGGTCTCACCGACTCCAAGTCCAGACTGAGAAACCTGAAGGTACTTAAGGTGGCCGGGACAGACATTTCAGACGTGGCTCTCAGGTAGGGAGGATTTTTTTTTATTTGAAATAGCATCTTAGTCTCAGAAATTTATTATTACTATTATTTCTTGAGTAAAATACGTTTTATAGCACAAGTGCTATAAAGAATTCTTGTGTGATTTTTGATTATTTTAAAAGCGTTGTGTTTAATAATGATTTATCGACCAAGTTGTTTAAGTAACAATATTTATAAATTTTATTTGAATTTTAGGTATATTACCCAAGGTTTACCGACCCTAGTGCAACTCGACCTCTCCTCCTGCCAACGAATAACAGATTCTGGTGTGGCTCAAATAGGCATGTCTCCAAGTGCGATCAAGAATCTAGTCGAACTGGACCTTAGCAGTTGTAAGTTTTAAGATTGTTAGTTTTTATTCATGAAATTGTGATTTCCGTTGAAATTATTTCTTTAAATTAACTTTTTATACTTTCTTCGTTATTAAAGGTAAATTAGTAACTGATCTGTCTCTGGATTACCTGGAAAAGTGCGAGTCGCTGACCCGTCTGGACTTGAGGTATAGTTTACAATAATTTCGGTTTTTTTTATTGAATTTAATTGACCCGTCTTCTCTTTAATTTGTAGACATGTGCCGCAAGTGCCGACCCAAAATGTGATTAGATTCGCCGCCAATTCGCGGAACGATTTACAAGTGCAAGATGTGAAATTGGTGGACAAGAGGCGGTCCACGCCATAAATCGTTCCAGTAGACGAGAGACTTTGAGAGAAGGCTACAGAGAATAATAATTTAGCATTTCCGTTCTAGAGAAAAGTGTGTTTGTGAGAAATTAAACTAAGAAGTAGTATGAACATTATTACTATAGATTAATAAGAGGTACATTAATAAAAAGTGTAAAATGAAAAATGTTGTTTCATTTTTTGAATTTCCCGCCAGACGAGGATGGTTGGATTAGAAAGAGACAGGTATATTTTCGCTTCAAAGTAAAAATCGGAAAATTGTAAACAAAACGTGTTGTTTTCTCCGTTTTGTTGTTTAAAGCGGTTTTGGACACTTTTAGCCCTTTAAACATTCGGATTGTGGTCAGTGATCTGTTGAAGTGTTGCTTTAGAGTCATTAAAGCACTGGAAATAAGGGAACAATTGAAATGAAGTCAATGTTTTGAAGTGTTTTCAATTAAGAAGTATTTTGCGAAATTCCGGATTTTCTGGCTTGTGTTGTGATATTTAACTGTATTGTAAGAACTATGACACCTCTCTGGTGTAGATACCGATAAGATGGGTGCTTCAGAATGAATGATTTTTCGACAACTAAGCGGCTTCTGTGGATCGTTTTATTTTTGTTCGTGATTTATTTATACAAGATTTATATGTACGGCACCGACTTTTGAGCCACAATGTCGAAGACTGTCTCCTATTTTTTCAACCCGGACGTGGGCAATTTCCACTACGGTCCGGGCCATCCCATGAAACCTCATCGGTTAAGCGTTATTCACAGGTTTGGTTGACTTTTCCTTTAATTGGATTTCAAGGCTAATCTAATCGTCCTTTCAGCTTGGTAATGAACTACAATTTACATAAAAAGATGCAGATCTATAGACCGTACAAGGCTAGTGCTTACGACATGTGCCGCTTCCACAGCGATGAATACATTGAGTTTTTACAACGAGTCACTCCCAGCAATATCCAGGGTTACACAAAATATTTGTCCCATTTCAATGTTGGAGATGATTGTCCCGTGTTTGACGGACTGTTTGAGTTCTGCTCCATGTACACGGGAGCGTCCCTGGAAGGAGCACAGAAACTCAACCACAAACACAGCGACATTTGCATCAATTGGTCAGGAGGACTTCATCATGCGAAGAAATTCGAAGCGTCCGGATTCTGTTACGTGAATGACATCGTAATTGCTATTCTGGAACTACTCAAATATCATCCTAGGGTCCTTTACATCGATATTGATGTCCATCATGGAGGTAAATTCGATTTGTGACAATTTCATTTGAGGAGAGTTAAGAATTTTCATTATTTGATGAAATTGTTTTGCAGATGGGGTTCAAGAGGCATTTTATTTGACTGATCGTGTGATGACGGTCTCCTTCCACAAGTATGGTAACTTCTTCTTCCCTGGAACGGGCGATATGTTTGAAGTAGGGGCTGATTCGGGTCGATACTATTCCGTGAATGTACCTCTAAAGGAAGGCATTGATGACATCAGTTACGTCCAGGTCTTCAAACCGATAATCTCTGCAGTCATGGAATTCTATCAACCCACAGCCATTGTCCTGCAATGCGGTGCTGATTCATTGGCCGGGGATCGTCTTGGTTGCTTTTCATTGAGCTCCAAGGGCCACGGTGAATGTGTGAACTTTGTAAAAGACCTCAATGTACCAACACTGGTCGTCGGAGGTGGTGGATACACCTTAAGGAACGTGGCTAGATGTTGGACTTACGAGACATCTCTTCTTGTAGACGAAACAATTTCCAACGACATACCGATGAATGATTATTTGTAAGTTGCCTTTGTTATGTTATCTTTTTGAAAATAATACTCAATCTTTTTCCTATTTTTAAAGATGTAAACGTTGAAATTATTACTTTTCGTTTCCTGCAATTGATTGGAAATTATTTCCGTTAATTGCTTCTTTTTTTTTTTTTTAAATAATCAACGCTTTTCATCTGAATTTCATGTTTTATGTATTTTAGTTACATAAAGTTGATAAGACGGTACTATTATTTCTTCAGTGCTTTAAAGAAATCATTAAAGCTCTACTATCATTTAAACTATGAGCAAGAGAGGGACGACAGATATATTTATCTATCCTTCTGTAACAACAGAAATGAAACGGAATAAAATTAATTGAGTGTGTTAAAGAAAAAGATGATTTTTATAGATATTTGGGTTAATTTATTTACAAATGCCTAAAATCTTGTTAAAACATAGACGATAAACATTATTTAATGGACATGCCTTCTTGAAAACACTCGCTACATTTATGACATTAAAAATCCTTAATTGTATAAATAACACAATATAAAAAATTCAGTATATTTTTAAAAATCAAAAACTATAATAAAATTTATTTTGGTTTTTACAGAGAGTTTTTTGCACCTGATTTTACGCTGCATCCGGAAATTGTGACACGTCAGGACAATGCCAACACTAAACAGTACCTAGAGCTGATTGTGAAGCACGTTTGCGACAATCTAAAGATGTGTCAGCACGCTCCCAGTGTGCAAATGTTCAATATTCCCGAGGATGCCCTGCCTGACGTGAAAGTGAAGGAGGAACCCGATCCCGATGTGAGAATGAGTCAGGCAGATGAAGATAGATTGGTAGAACCCAAGAACGAGTTCTATGACGGCGAAAATGACAATGACAAAACCGTAGAAAATTCATAATTAAATTTATTACGTTTTATAAGCCGGAATCTAGTTTTTAATTAAAAGTAAAGATTATATTATTTTATAGAATAAAAAGAGAAATCGATTGATTTGCATTGATATTTATAAAATTTGAATAAAAAAGTAAGATATGAATGAATAAATGCAATAAACAAATACAACAATCATTGTTTTACTTTATAACAATTTATTTATCAAAGAACCTTCAGTTTTTAGAAATTCTTTAAAAATTATATTCTGAAAAAGCCGTTGTAGCGGTCTAATTTCGGAAATCCGTGACTCAGGTTGGTAGAAGACGACGAATAGTGTTTGTTTCTCATCGGGAACCGAACTTGCTCGAAGCGAACCGGACGAAGTTCAATAATAGTAATATTCCGCGCTGTTGTTGTACAAGCCATATTTGAAAAATTGAGAAAATTTTTGTGACTAAGAAATAAATCCACAATCATCCGCAATGTCCGAGCGCGAAAACAATGTTTACAAAGCTAAATTGGCTGAGCAAGCCGAGCGCTACGATGGTAAGTTAAAATTTATCGGAAATTGTGACTAAAAGTGTGTGAAAAGTGGTGAAGAAAATTTCCTCCAAGAAACGGCAAACCCCTGATGAGATTAAAGAAGGATACCCCTTTGGGGGGCCCAAAACGGATTACAAAGTGTGTGAAAAGTGCTAAAACGGCAACCGGTGATCAAACTGGACCGTTAGATTGGATAAAAGAACGGATTTTTGTCTGCAGAAAAACCGGACGCCGCCAATCAAAGGCCTTAAACAAATGGATTTTCGGGCTTGGTCGAGCTCTTTAGATGTGCTTTGAATGGGAATTTGAGTGAACTGGACTGATTTGGTGCTATGAAAAGAGATGTATCTGTGTTAAAAGGGCTGGAAATCCTGCAATTCGTTGGGATTTTAGGCGGTGAAAAATGTCAATTTCGGCTCATTTAAAAAAATCGATTTTTGGAGACATTCTCTGGATAGTCTCCAACTCATTAAAATCCGCTCTCTCTCATCTTGGAGAGAAGAAATCTCTTCTCATTTCTCGCTTAGAAAACAATTTTATTGAAAATTTGCACAGAATTGCAAATTATTGCGGTGTAATTGAAATTAGTCAACTATAGGAATTATTATACGATTACAGTGCCACTTGCATGATTTAATTTTCCTTCTCCAAATTCGGCTGATGCGTCATTTTCCATTCATTCTCTCTCTCGGCGTTTCACAATGGTATTGGTAGTGGTGTGAATCGCTGCTCCTGGTGAGGTGGTGTGAGTGGTTTGGGAAATTCCGGGCCAAAGATGATTTTCCCTTGTCCTATCGATAGTAGTGTCTTCTTATCGGGAAGCTCAGATGCTCCGTTTAGGTAGCACACTTTGCGCATTCCAAAAAATCATCTCTCCTGTTGCATATATGAGGACATAATCTTTGTATTGAATCGGATGATTCATAGTAGTCGGAGTTTTTTTTTAATCGCGTCAAGTAAGCTTTGAAATCATTGAGAAATAGAGTTTGATTTTTGTACCCTCGAATTTTTAATGGAGTCGACAACTCGACAAAGTTTCAAATAGCGGATTATTATGTCGGTTGAGAATATCAGAAATCTATATCCATTTGCCGTTTGAATGAATGAAACACCGTCAATAACTGCAATCGTATTTGGCGAAACGGGCCAAAAAAACATCGAAACACTTGGCTACTCGGATTGAATTGTAATTGAGATAAAGCATAATACCCCGAAAAGACGTCGGGTCCGCGCTTTTATCACAATTATTTGTCCAGTATAGAGAACCGGCTTCTCGCTTGATTATATTCTGTTACGTAATCGTCTCAGGGGGCTTTAAGAGTGGGCAACTTTTGCTGCTTGTGCTGCTGCTGCTGATATAAAATCAAGATTGTAGTGGGCTATCAGAAGCGCGCGCGGCGCTTAGAGGAGGAAGAAGCCATGAGAATAGAACAGAGAAATGCTGAGAGCAGAGGCAGCAACGGCCGTTTTCAGCTAGCAACGGTGTGGCCCTGATGATGGTGGTTGCTCTGAGGCGGTTATTCGCACCCAATGTCAGGTTCAATTAGCATTAGATTTCGCAAACGATGATTTACTTGGAAAAGAGTGGAGAAGAATCAGCTTTTTGGAGTCTTTTTGATTTTTCTTCTTCGTCGTTTTCCTATTCATCCATAAACCACTTTTATGGCTTTGCTATATAGATACAGACAACAGCAACTGAGAGACGACTTCTCTGGGTGGTGGATGGATGGATGAATCAACGAAAAATCGCACCGTAATAATGAATTTCGGAACTCTTCTTCTTGATTGCATCGAATCGTAGAAACGGTTACGTTTTCACCATACTACTACTCTACACGAGCGAAAACCCCCAAAAAGAGGAGAGTGGAGAAGTCGAAGAACGCCGCGCGCGCTCATGACGATGATGGTGTCGATGATAAATCAAAGATCAATTTGCACCGTTTCACCAAAGTGTGGTGAATAATGTATTGATTTGCAAGAAGAAGGTGATTCTTCTTCTGAATCAAAAAGAGTAATGGTGTGGAGAGTGTGTCGGAGAGAAAATCGGATTGAGATTTAGAGACCTATATTCACAAGTCTGTCTGGCCGGTCGTTCCACGTCCACCCACTCACTCACTCAGCCCGTATTTTTATAGTGCAAATTTAATTTCCTTGGCGGCGAATCAACGTAAAATCGTTTTGCAAAATCTCAATGTAGAACTTGAGCGCAAAACAACAATTGAATAGAAGTAGAGTGGGGAATGGCGCTTGAAATTCACTGTCATGACCTGTTTAGGTAATAATATAAACTGACTTGGTTGTCGAGAAACGACTCAACCAACGAACGGCCACATGTGCTAGCCAATATCTATTCAACTGCACGTCCCTCATCTCCGGGTAGTAAAACTGAGGAATATCGATTTAGTTTCTGATTGCAATTTTAATATTCAGCTTTGTTCTGAGAATCTGTTTCCAATTTTAATAGACGTCCACATTCTTCAAGGGAAGATGTTTTTGAACAGATTTTAAGGTTGCTCATAATTTTATAAAGTTATTACAAAGTTTGTCTTTGAAAGTTAAATTGTTTTCTTGTAAAATATCTATTTCAACATCATTAATTAATGAAAAGACCATCTAAATTACATGTTTGAATAATTAAGCATCAATCAATGGCATCAATTCCTTGATTACTATTTTCGGAATAGGTTCTTGTTGCCAAGGCGAACATTGGATCGATTTCATACAAAAAAAAAGAATGCATGTTCTTGGATCTTATATATTTCTGGATCCACCATCCATGACCACCGAAAATCTGTATTTTAATATATAATATATATACATTTTGGAGCTATCGTTTTTTCTTTGGATTCATTTGATTAGAATGAAAAGCTTCATTAGAGACAGCTTTTCGTGAAGCGGCGGCGACGACGAAGGTGGAAAATTTCGAATCTTGTGATTGCTGTGGGTGGATGGGTGGTGATGATAAATTTGGGTTGGAAATGACACGCGACATGAGGTCACAAAGTTGAACCGTATCGTGATAATTGGCATTATCAATGGCACTATTTCTTGCCCGGTCAGCAGTCAATTAAAGGAGATAAAATTGAAGAGGAGGAATAAAATGGAGCAAAATTGGCTGGAGCTTTGGTTTCCAGTATTTTTTGGAATAGGAAATGTTTATTGATTTAATCCCATTGCGCGCGCGAGTGACGACTGATGGGTGCTGCTGCGACGGGCGGGGAGAGTAGAAGAGTGAAAACGGAAGGTCATTGGACGGTGTAGAATTTATTCAACTTTTTCTCCTCATTACCATGATGTCTGTGCCGGTATGCTTTTGCTGTCGTCGCCCGCGCTGCCGCAACCTTTGGGACAGCAGCAGCAGCAAATTTGTTATCAAAGTGGTGGTAAAGTAGGGAATTCAATTTAATTATCACCGTAATGAAGACACGGGATAGAAAGGAGAGGGGATGGGAGGTTTCAGATTTTTTTTGCATAATTAATTGGGTTTGCCCTGTTCAAAGGGAATAGAATGTATTTAACAGCAATCGATCAAAGGAAATGTTGATAAATCGTTTTATTAATAGAACGAAATTTGAATTTTCATTCTAAATATTTAATAGAGAGGAATTGTTAAACGTGGGAAGTTTGAACAAATTTTTGATACCATTTTTGGATAATTAAATTTTAATTGAAATTAATTATTAGAAAAAGAAAACAATGAAGAACTTTTGAAATAGATAGACCATGAAAATTTATTAAATCAATAAAAGAGGACAATTAGAATTAGTCCATCAACAAAAGAGGTACAATGGTTGAATGAAAACGGATCCCCAACATTTAAATAAAGCCTATGAATATGGATTTGTATATTGTATAATTTGACAAGAAATTTAATACAGAAACCCCCCATTATTATACAGTTACTCATTTTGGGCTGCAAATGACATAGAAACTGCCCCATTATTGGAGCATTTAATACAATTTGCACGAAGCTAAGTTGAGAGAGTACAATTAAACGAAATGTGAGACTGTGTTAGAGTCGTTCGTTAGAGGTTTGATTTAATTTCCCTAGCTATGATTGCTTATGGTGGATGGATGGTCGTTGCGAATTTTATGGGCTATATTGCTGACGATGATACCGGGTGGGTGTGTATAGCGATCAGATTACTAAACTTGTTAGGCAATACTTTGTTATCAAATGATGATAATAAGCGTGTAAATATGTAGTGCCAAATAAGAAGGATTGTGGAGAAAGAGGCATTGATTATAAGGTGTCATTTACACTCAAACTTGGTAAAGTTGGTAGCTCATTTTACGAACCCATATTCGTTATGAATGCCAATAAATATTAGAATTTGTATCAAACCATTAATGCGATGGAATATAAATAAAATGACAGCTATTTGGAGTTTGGTGATGTCATAATTATTTAATTTAAATGTAAATGCAATTCAAATCAAATATAGAATTTGAATATTCAAATATTTATTTATTAATATTTGAACATGTGTATTGCCTTTCTCGTGATTCTGGGCTTTGAAGCAAATATCCTAATCTCGTATTTTTTTAAAATAAAATAGACCAGTATTTTTGAAATATATTCTTATTTTTCTCTTTTTTTTATTTGCAGAAATGGTCGATGCGATGAAAAAGGTCGCCTCCCTGGACGTTGAATTAACGGTGGAGGAGCGCAACTTGTTGTCGGTCGCCTACAAAAATGTTATTGGAGCGCGCCGAGCTTCGTGGAGGATAATTACCTCCATTGAGCAGAAGGAGGAAAACAAAGTGAGTGGATTTGCTTTAAGGACTTTGTTTTACAGGATAATTTTTGGAGAGACTTCCCTATTTGAAAATTAATTTTGATGATCAATTTTTTATTTATATAATTCTATTGAAATCTTTAATTTTTATTAGCCAATAAAAGTAGCCCCTAGAAAGTATTTCATATTTAAACATTGTTGGATTATACATTTTTCAATACACAATTAAATACGAAAAATTAGTACCTGATACTAAATTTTAATTTTAGATCTTATTACCTTTAAAGCAAACTTAATTTATTTTGTATTCTTTTCGCTACAATTCAAACAAATCCATTTAATGTATAATATATTGAACCTTAAGTACAGTGTCTTCTTATTCTTCACTTCACATGTGTTAAATTAATATATGAATTGTATAAAATTTTGTACAAAACTGGTTGGACAAACATATAATTAAATACTCGTAACTTTTAGAAAACTCATTTCGTTCGTTTTTTAGAATTTTATTCGTGTTTAATTACCGTCAATTTTTGTTGCCCGTTTTTAATTAACTATTAATCATTAAAATTAGAAATATCAAATTAATTTTATTTCCTTTTTGCCCTAGCTGCAAATAATAACATCTTCTGTTGTCGAGAAAATGAACAACAAATTTGTTAATGATATATACAGTATATTTCCATTTATTTGAGCCCCGATTAACTGGAACTCCGTGTTAACCGAGTCACTAGTCTCATCTGCCAGTGAAAGACGACACAGATAATTTTCTATCATGCCGTTTGATGAAATGATAACAAAATTTAAATGTTGAAATTTTAAATGTGAAGAAAAACTTAACAAATTTTGTTAATCTATTTAAAAATGTATAAAATTTTGTATAAAACATGGTCGATAAGTAGTATTAAACACATTAAAACATTCCATATGCTTATATTTATCAACAATTTTAATTCATTATAATTTTTTGTTGCAGGGAGCGGAGGAGAAGCTGGAGATGATCAAGAACTACCGAGGTCAGGTAGAGAAGGAGTTGCACGACATTTGCTCGGATATTCTCAATGTATTGGAGAAGCATCTCATTCCGTGCGCCACCACCGGCGAGGGCAAAGTATTCTACTACAAAATGAAGGGCGATTATCATCGATACCTGGCTGAGTTCGCCACTGGCACCGACCGCAAAGAAGCCGCCGAAAACTCGCTGGTCGCGTACAAGGCAGCTAGTGATATTGCCATGACTGATCTTCCGCCTACACATCCGATTCGACTGGGTCTGGCACTTAACTTCTCGGTAAGAGATACGATTCAATACAATAATTTGTCCGATAAAGAGTACAAATATTTATTAATTCCGTATTGCGTCACGGAAAGTTAATAATTTCGGGTATTTACATAATTTTCGGTAGATGAGATAGTTTACAACAAAAATAGACCTATTATCTCTTTTTCAGTGTAATTCAAATATTTTGTGGAAATGATTACAAATTGTGAGGCTTATATTAATCTTAATATTGAATCAATATAAGCAGCATTTGTAATCAATTTTTAACGAGAAAATCAGTATGAAATACGAGCAATAATGAAAAATACCTTCAAGATTGCGTACTACGTTTTGTGCAATTCCTAAAAAAATTATAAAAACAGCTTTAATTCTTAAATTTTCGTAGATTTTGTCATAAATACTATAATCGTACTGAATCTAATCTTTGAACAGTATTTTTATTGTTTTTAAAAAGGTGTTAATTTTAAATTACTGGCGCGCGCCAACTAGAAGCGCAGGATGCAAAATTCATACTAAAAAGACAGTTTGTTTTCAACTCTGTTTTAAACTAAGTCAGCTTTAAATGTATTGTGTCTGGAAATTACCAAATTGACACGTTCGCCATCTTGCATTAGTATTGGTTTTGTGTACAAATATAATTTTAAAATTATCTACAGGGTTTAGCACTAATTTCAAAACATGTATTTTGAATAAAAATGATAAAGTTAGAACTTTACCGCACTAGGGCGGCAAAATATCACAAATACACGCGCTAATTGGAAGTTTTACTTAATGTTATAGCACAAAATTTTTATATTTTCCTTAATGAATAAAAGACGCAATGCCGTTCATAAAAAATTACATTACGATACTAAAAGAAGCTAACTTTTCGATACGAGATAAAAAAAAAATTGAAATTTTAATATATTAAATATTAATTTATCTTTCCTTCAATAGGTATTCTATTATGAAATCCTGAACTCGCCAGACCGTGCCTGCCGCCTAGCGAAAGCAGCGTTCGATGACGCGATCGCCGAATTGGATACATTAAGCGAAGAAAGCTATAAAGATTCCACATTAATAATGCAACTCTTAAGGGACAACCTTACCCTCTGGACATCCGACATGCAGGGCGATGGTGAGTAGTAGTTGATTTTCGTTATTAATTATTTAGCGTCAAAAGTTTTGGTCTGATATTTGTGTGTTGTTTCTATGGAAAATCGTTATCGATAGCCTAAAAGAAGGTTATTACGAGATCAAATTGATTAAATCACCATTGTTAATTACCATATAATATTGCTTGTTTAGTTGGGTAATGATCGGTATTAATTACAATAAATAGTTAAATTTTAATGTTTTGATTAGTCAAATTTGTTTGTGAAACTTTTGAAGACTTTAGGAATGTTTGACTTTATATCAATTTTAAAAATAAGACCAATTCTTTTGACCAAAACACGTACTATTTTTAAAGATTTTTCATTATTTTAAATATGAATACTGATGGTTTGATTTCTTTTTCTTATTTTAATTGATATTGTAGCAGAAGGGGAACAAAAAGAACAGATCCAGGATGTTGAAGATCAAGATGTGTCGTAATTTAATCAATGAGTGTGTGTAAATCTATATATTATTATTAATACGATGTAAGAATACAAAAAAAAACAGAGAAAACCCATTAAATAAAATGATGCAAAAAAGGATAAGAAAAAATATAACTTTAAATTTTTTTAAAACAATGATAAAAAATAATAATAATAATTAAGATAAAGATTAAGTGTAATTTTGTTTAATCAATCAGTACATACAAGCATACCTATAAATACATATAACTATAAATAAACAAGCAAGCAAGAAAACATTCATTAGGCATAATAAACAGGAGAAAAAGAAGAAGCAGAAAAACCAACCTATGTAATGGTAAAACAGTAATTTAAATGCATATTTAAATAGTGGAGCAGAGACGGATAATTAATTAATTGTGTAGTATCGAATCGATTGAAAATAAAAGTAAAAGGTATATTTTAAAAGAGAAATATACCCCAGAAACAACAGCAACAACGTTATCATCAAAAATCGTCATCGTCGCGGAGCCCAGGAAAACACACACCAACACAGTATCCGATTGATTAGAATATTAATTATACTATATTGTAATGCTTAAACATATTTATAGTGATCATGGTGATTTGTTGGCAGAGAAAAAGCAAGGCAGAAGAAACCAAATTCAATTGACACACTTTAAATATAGAGAAAAAAAACTATATATAAATAGAGAAAAAAAGGAGAAAATAATTCCAAAATTAAGTAGGCGAGAGCAAAGTCGTAGATTGATAAAAAAAAACAAGAAATTTGTCAAAAGGTGGAATCTATATTTATAATAACATAATTAAAAAAGAACCAATTGATTGGGGGTAAAGTTTCATCCAGAAAACGTGCAATTTCGGAAACAACTTTGCGCACTCTATAATGAATGATGATATTAAAAAAAAATGAGGAGAAAACTAAAATATTTGCACATAAATCGTCATTGTTGGGCACTAACAAAGCAGCCGTTGTTTCCGGGAGCGTACAAAACCTAATATAAATGGCATTTATAACTGTATGTAATTCGTAATTCAGGCAGCGCGGATGAAACTGAGAATACCCGAAAAGCGTATTGCTTGAAATCACCAATACTTGTTCCACTTTCCATTTACTAAATGTGTTTTTTTTAGTAATTATAAATAAGAAACAAAGTTAACTTTGGTCTCGTTATTTATATATTCTTTGAATTCTATTGCAGTTTACTATTATTTGTTTTTTTACCATCCTTGAATAATCTGGAAAGAATTTAACCGAAACTGTGTTAATCACACATTGTCCTGTCCTCCTTTTTTAACATTTAAGGTGGAGGATTATATGTCGATATAACCCAACCTCCAGATGGATATTTTTTTGTTTAAAAGCTCATAACTTATTATTATTATTATTTTTTATTTTATCAACTTTTATTTAATTTTTATAAAACAGAATAATCTAATTTAAAAAAATATATTTTTAAAACAACCGGAATCTAGTATTATTTTTGTTGGTTTTATCCCCCGCATCTTTGCTTATATAGTAGTAGAGCATATATAACATCATCAACCACCTACAACTACCGAGAGTAAAAGTATATAACAAAGAGAAAGAGGAACAAGAAAATAATAAGACAAAAAAATGTTAACGTGAAATGTGTTAAGATCATTGAGAAAAGAAATAAAAAAAGAATCAACACCCACACAATCACTATTTTGCTATTTTGTTTTTTCAGTTTAATTTCTACTCGTTTCATTGGCTACTCTGATTTCGGTTTTATTCCTTAAACGTGTTGTGTAAAACTCGCCCCATTGGCTTGGCTTAAATAAAATGTAGTCGAAAATAGAGTACGTTAAGATATCAGTTCATCGAAAACAAGAACAAGGTTAATTGTAAAGCTTTTTCGGTATTGATATAAACGTAAAATTAACAATCAAATCGATGGAATGCGAAATTCATTCACAGATAAATTAATTGGTTTAGAATTTTTAGAGACAAAAAGACACAATAAACAGATTCGTTTTTCTGTAATAGTGGTTTTTTCTTCTTTAATTTGTCGTCGACAAAACTGGAGGAAACGAATAGCGAAATTAATTTCCAGCTGATTTGCATGCAGCCCGGAAATTAGTCTTGCGATTTTTCCAAGGGGAAATTCCTTTAAAGCCAATTGCAATATTTAAGAATTGAGAGCAGAAGAAAATATCAATTAAATTGTAATGTGTAATGGAATTCTTACTTTTTTACCACTCCAAAAAAGAAACGTACAACTCTCCAGTCGAATGTGGTCATCGCCATCGAAATACTACAGCACATTGGTTGCTTGTCTATCAATTAAATACATCATCTCATAACTCCATTCAATTGCACTCTCTAAGCACACAAGCAACACACATTAAATTATTAAAAGTACGAAATTGAGACCTAAGCCATATTTCCAATATTTATACCATTTTATTTTTTAAACTACATTTCTCTCTTTTCTATCCACATGAACTATATTTACTACTATTCTTACCAATTGCTATTTAAGCATTATACAATGAACTTTCTATTGTAATACTTTAAATAGAAAAAGAGTCAAATAAAAATAATTATTTTGAAAACAAACTAGAAACTGATGTGTGTTTTTATTAGAAATGGATTCTATTTTCAGATTTTTACTTTATATAACATGAGCTGGGAAATTGTTCAGATAAATCCTATTTCAGGAACCATTTAGATCTATTTAAGGACTGTATCGTTGGATACCATATGAAATCGATATTGTATTAATAAATCTTCCTTTTTTAATTTGCAAATGTTATTAATTTGTGCAATTCCGTTAGGTTTAAATCCCAATCTTTCCGTGCGGTAAAGTAATTCTTTGTGGTCCTATGAGTCGAAATAGGTCGCAAAATTCTAGTGAAAAGCGAAGAAATCCGGATAAAAATCGTCATATTGAAAATGAGAGCACAGCTTGAATTACTGAAATATTTAAAATTTGTGCAATTATAATCTAAAACATTTTTGGGTAACACCTCATTTGAATATTAAATTAAAATACTGAAATATGTATAACAGTTGCAACTCAAATTTTGAAGACAAATATTCAATCTAATTTGCAAAAATCTATGAAGTATTAAAAATATAGCACTTCTCCACTTGATTGGCAAAGTACTTAATTACTTATCGTTATATTTACTATTATTTTTGAAAGGGTTTGATGCACCTTTGTATAAATAAATACCTAACTATTACAAATGAAAATTTTTTGCGATACGATTAATTGGAAGAAAATGGATAGGAATTATTCGAATACAGAATTGTAGATGATAAACAGGTTATTTTGGAAGCGAAAGGACCATACCTTAATGGAATTTGAAGAAGGTAGTCTTGAGTACGTAAGTAACAGTTGCAGAGGCGGTTTAACTGATGTCGTTTGATCATCATCTACAAACCTAGATAGAATAAGTAATATCAATTTAAACATATGGTCTTTAAAAAAAACTGTTACCCTTTAATTGGAATGAATACAACATTGACAAAAGCTTAATCAAACACCCAATTTTCTAAAAAGATTTATTGAAAACAATAAAAATTTACAATTTTCGCTTAATCCTATTAATTAAATCTACGACTTTTGGAACTACAATAGTTGATTCGCTTAATTGGCTCTCTAAGTGGGCCACAATTCGATTGGGTAGCTTGGGATCACTTAAAGAAGACTTGTTTTTCAGACTTAAACTCCATAGATTTAGGGCCAGCGTAAATTGTGTATCATAGTTTAGGTCACTTCCGTTAACTATCCTTTCAAACAGCTCTAAGGCGAAATTGCTTTGCATTCGATTTTGATTGTGAACGCCAAAATATTTCAGCGCCTCCAGAATTTCCTCCACAATTTGATTGCACATATTTTCGACGACGTTTATGAACTTGGGATCGGATCCGTAGAGCTGGTCATTGGAAACAACACCTAAAAAGATTGTTAATTAATAATTGTATTTTTAATTTTAAAAAAATCAAAGTTACCCGGAATGTGATAAGGGTACGTAAACTTAGAAGCCGTTGACAACATGTCCAAAAACCGTAAATAAATGGTTGTCAAACATCCAGAATTTTTGTCAAAGGGATAACATTTTAATTGTTCAAACAGTAAAGTAGGTAAGTGAAATACCCCTTTGTCAGGACTGTCTGGAACTACGATTAAAAGGGATAACAACCTAGTTACAAATCCCTGCAGAAAAGGCTCTGAACTTCTTGAAACACAATCGACTTCTATTCGAGGCGGTAGTTCTTGGATTAAATCGATTGCCGCTTCGAAACAAGCATCCGCTTGTCCCAAGCAATGGTTCATCAGTGCCACACCTCCTGACAGGTAATACAGGTCCATTCGATTGCTTACAGATGAAATACTGGGAATTGTGATGAAGCAATAAGCTGAACACGCCTTCACAAAGGCCTGAGATTTTTTCGTGTGTCGTTCTCTCTTCAAAATCTGCCTCGTCTGGAACGCCAATTTATTCACGCAATGGACTAGAATCGAATATACTGCGTCCAAATTTAAAAACGCCGCCCGGGCTTCAACATAAAACGATAATTGCGCTTCAAAATCATGCCCGTAATCCACTTGCTTTATAAAATGACTGACCAAAGTCGATATTTGACGACGTTCATCTTCCACAGTTAGGGTACTGAAAAGAGAATATTTTAAATTTAAAAATTAATAATTTTGATAACTATTAGGTTGCCCCACATGAAACACTTTGAGTAGGGCGATTTTTATCTTTCGGTTTGGAATAAAATAATCATTCAATGTGATGAAGTTTTCTGTGATTAATTCAATATAATAAATAAATTATTCCCTCTGCATTCCGGTAAGAAACTTGAGGTAGTCTCACCC
>JXOV01018472.1:0-14713 GCA_001014945.1 Clogmia albipunctata | reverse complement strand
TAACAACAACGACCTGGAATCCAAGGCAATTTACTGACTTTTGGGTTTTATTACTTTCACACATTCCATTCAGGTCCATAGATGATTGGTTTAATTGATTTTAATGATGAAATAAAATAATAAAATTAATAAAGAATTAAACCGAAAAGTTATTATATCAATTTGTGTCCGCCAAATATGCTTAATTTGGAAATTGGCGTAGCGCATTTAATCAGTAAATTAAATCGTGGATGTGTTGTGTGTGTACGTTTGTTGAATTATTGGGAAGACGGAACCAATTACAGCAGCAATTTCTGTTGCCGTGGAGCAACAAAGGTAATACTTTAATGAGGTGGGAACAGGCCCGAATCAATGGGGTTTTGTTTGATAATCCGCTCTTCTTCCACCTTCTCTTTTCGGCCTGCTACGACGGACTGTAGAAATATTCTGGAAAGACCCGAGGTCGACTGAAATGGAATGGATGACTTGGCCAAGAAGTCAGACAATTGATAATCGTAAAATGGCTGGCTATCGAACGACATCTGTTGATCTGGATGACATCTCTTTGATTCATCGCTGTGGAGACATTTGTAGACGTAGAGACAGAGGTGGTCTCTGTTGTGTCGCAAACCTGACGTGAATCTGTGTGTGGATCTCGGTTGCCAAATGTGGCGATAAAAGTTCGCATTTCGATTTGTTAGTGACATAATTTGATCTTTAAGATCCATTTTAGTGACCGATAAAATTGATGTGGCTGCAAATGAAATAAATTAGCCAAGGGGCTAGATTCGTGGCTGGATGGAAGTCGTCACAACCAAGTCGAGCAACAAACTTGGTATACACCTGCGAAAGCTCTCCGTAATTAAAATGATGGCGATCCCACGGAGTTCTGTCATCGATAATTTTCAATATTCCATGTGTCTGTGGCTGCTGCTGTCCCCGAGTCCAGATTGACGCTTTTTGTGGCCCGTCAACAGCACAATCACCACCAGCACCATTATTGGCGGCCTCCTCATCTCTCTCACTCGAAACATTTTGGTATTCTTTGGACGCGAGACGCTTTCGAAGAGCAATAATTTATTTGGTTCCAATTTTTATTATTTTATTGAATTCCTGGCCAAAGACATTGAGGAATGGACAGTCTTCAGCAGTTGGTTTTTCTGTTCTGTTCTCTTACTCTGGCTCTCTCTCCATCCGCTTGTTGGTCCCGGTTTTGGCGAGCGGGACAGACAATCGTCATCAATGTCACTACTAAATTTATAGTGTTTTTGACCAAATAAAAATTAACTTTTCGATGGTTGTTTTTTGTTTTGTAGTCCAGGTTTGTTGGACAGAAGAGCTGAAATAAAATAAATTTCGTTTTTATNCGCTTGTTGGTCCCGGTTTTGGCGAGCGGGACAGACAATCGTCATCAATGTCACTACTAAATTTATAGTGTTTTTGACCAAATAAAAATTAACTTTTCGATGGTTGTTTTTTGTTTTGTAGTCCAGGTTTGTTGGACAGAAGAGCTGAAATAAAATAAATTTCGTTTTTATTGTGTCTCCCCATCATTTCACCAAGGCATCGGTGGACCGGATTCCCATTCACTACCTCATACAGTGAAAAAAAGGTTGAGCTTTGGATTGACAAAAATGTAAATTGCAATCATTTTATTGAATAACAATAATTAAATAGTGTTTGTTCCATTTCTAGCCACTAATTGGCTCTTAGCAAAGCCCTAATGGTGTTGGGTATCTATTTTATATATCAAAATTCGTTTTCTCCAGAGTCAAGGCGCCTTTATTTATTAGTGGTGTGTATGTTTGGTATCAAGATCTGCCTGATTTAGGTATTTAATTCATTTTGATTGAAATCACATGATAAAGGAAAATGGTCGCGACAATTAATTTACATAAAATTTGCATGTCATTACGGGTAGCATTAAATTACACGAGAATATGCAAATGCTTAATTTAATGCAGCCAATTTAAAACTAATAGAGTTTCATTATGGCGTCGTTCCGTGGACATAATTTCCTGACCTGTCATTGTGAAACGTGAAAATTATTGTTTGGCTAATGGGTTTGGAAATTTTATAGGTTAATATCTCTATCGGGATTGTTGAAATATCGGTGTGAATCCGATTGTATCTATTATTTGGTGTATGCGGAGAAGAAGATGTGGACCACAGACATTCATGAGGGTTGGGATTAAATTGGTGGCAGAGGATTATCGACTTGGCTGAGCCCACTAGATAAAGAATTAGTTTTCATTATTGGCACAGGTCAACCGAAAGATCTTTATTTTGGGAAAGATAGACCAAGTACCTGTAAACTGGTCATGGTTTGCTGTTAATTTGTGACTTCATAAATTTCCACCTCAATAAGCTATGTTCCGACTTAATCTTATTACAAATAAAAATCGTAAATTTGGGGATCTAAGATTTGTTTCGGCACTCCGGCTTGGCATTTAACAACACCTATGAGGAAATAAATTAAACTCTTAAAAAGGTTACGGTAACTGGGCAGAGCATCCAGAACAAACCAAGGGGCCGAGGTGGAAGAGGTGATACGGACGGACCATACTGTTGGGAGACAAATTCTTGCTTCTTTTACAGTCTAGAATTGCACGTTTAATTAATTGATAAAAACTGAAATTGTTTGTATTACGTTATCATTTAACAAGATTTGCATAAATTTACTTTTTTCTGAATACTGGCTGTATTCTCTGTAGTCTTGTGGGGAATGCTTTATCTGGTTGAATTGACTGGAACGACCGCATATATAGAAGAGTGGTCGGTGCTCGTTCCTCTTCGCCGTGACAAGCCGAGAGTTTTACGGCCAAATTAATTATTGAGAAAAATTGCCTTTAATCCCAATTTTATGGACAGTTTGATGCTGATAAAAGTATAATTTTTATTAAGCAATAAGTAAAAGTTAATTATTATAATTCTCTTTAATCTGTTCTACCATTCAGTGGCTCTGTGCTTTTAAAATGGATGGGATGAGTGGTGATGCCCGATTTGTTGTTTGGTGGCCTTTGTATAGGACTCCAAATATTGTCGGTCATAAATTTGTTTTTAATTAATTGGTTCGGGGAAAATTATGATAAATCCAGGGCAATTTCGGACCACCGGAGAGACTTTACTAAAGCTGTATTTTAGGCATTGCTTTTCGTTGTACGTATATTTTATTTTATATGCGAATTTGTGCAAATCATTTGAATAATGGTGACTAATCACCGACTCATTTTAAAACTACTTAACAGGGTCAATTGTGTTACAAAGTTGATTTATATTCATATTTGCATAGGATAATTATATTGTTTGTTGGATCGACTGCTTTGAAAAAATAATTCTGTCTAATTATAATCGGGGATGATAAATTACAGATGGTTGAATATGTTATTAAAAATTGCACTTTTCCCGTCCAAGNAAAACTACTTAACAGGGTCAATTGTGTACAAAGTTGATTTATATTCATATTTGCATAGGATAATTATATTGTTTGTTGGATCGACTGCTTTGAAAAAATAATTCTGTCTAATTATAATCGGGGATGATAAATTACAGATGGTTGTATATGTTATTAAAATTTGCACTTTTCCCGTCCAATTAGTAATTTAATGATTATTCCTCTGTGTGTAATTCCTCACTTTTAGATTTATTGTCTCCAAGAGCATTATTTGTGTTCTTAAGATTCATGATTTGCCAGTCTTCCTGCTAGTGTTTTATTTGGTAAACATTTATTGTGTTGAGCAGTTTCATCTTTTTGCTATGTTATCTCGTGGACACAATGTACACTTGCTATAATTAATTAGATGTGGAAAAAACACTGTTTTAGTTTTATTTTCATCGGTTNGTAGTAATTTAATGATTATTCCTCTGTGTGTAATTCCTCATTTTTAGATTTATTGTCTCCAAGAGCATTATTTGTGTTCTTAAGATTCATGATTTGCCAGTCTTCCTGCTAGTGTTTTATTTGGTAAACATTTATTGTGTTGAGCAGTTTCATCTTTTTGCTATGTTATCTCGTGGACACAATGTACACTTGCTATAATTAATTAGATGTGGAAAAAACACTGTTTTAGTTTTATTTTCATCGGTAATTGTATAGAATTTGCAGACACTCCCGGAACATCTGCCGTATATCATTAATCGCAACAAAAATTTGAACTGGAAGTGGTAACCATATACTATCATAGATCTTTGAGCGGTCTTAAAACTTGACTTTAACATTCCATTGTTTATGCATAATAATAATGGCAGACAATTGATCAAGTTGAGAGATCGTTGCAATATTAATGGCTACGTTGAACGGATTGACAACGGTGATAATTTTGCGTAATATTTATTCTGTACATTAATCCCCCAACCTCACAGTTTATACGGGTAAAAGGTATGCCACGATATCCGTGAATTCTCAGGTTTCATCGGGTAACATTGAAATATGATTTTGACTAATTATACTAAATTTGGTTTGACATTAATCACTGTAACTGGTAGTTGCTCTATTACTTAAATGTTGTTATTGGATAAAGGTGTAACAGCCCATTCATTATATAAAGTTGCTTGAAATTATTCATTATATGTTTATCTCATATGCATTAAGATAATACTTAATGCNATTGAAATATGATTTTGACTAATTATACTAAATTTGGTTTGACATTAATCACTGTAACTGGTAGTTGCTCTATTACTTAAATGTTGTTATTGGATAAAGGTGTAACAGCCCATTCATTATATAAAGTTGCTTGAAATTATTCATTATATATGTTTATCTCATATGCATTAAGTTAATACTAAATGATATTTAGTTATATGAAGTATTGAAGAGTTTCATCACTTTTTATTAATATTTATTGATAGTTAGAGTTTGAAAACTAATTAAATTTATTTTCTTTTTAATAATAGACCATGGTTTATTTTGTTAATTATGAAGGGTTATTTTACTTGTTTACTTGTTGTTTTACCATTAAAATTACATATTTTGCATAATAAAATGGCCGCATATTGTGGTTTCCTGTATTTAGGAAATTGTTCATTAAATTGTCGGTTTTTAAATCGAGATAATTAATTCCAATTAGGGTTTGTGACCATAAAGATTGGAAAGAATACAGAGAATCTAAGTTTCATCGCACGCAACCAGTAATTTGAGGAAGACTGAAAACTATTTGTCTAATTAGGTTTTCAGTAGTTTTTAGTTTTGGTTTTGGGATCTTGGTCAATTCCAGATGCCAAAAGACATGCGATGGTGGTTTTGTGTAATCGGGGAATGGCCTCCTGTTTAAATTTTGTCTGGCTGGCTGCTCTCTGCCGTACAGATTTCATTTAGCTGATTAACAAATTCAATTAAAGGTATAATATTATTTGTATTTCGAATTTCAATTTTCTTTTCAAGAGTTTATTTATGTGAGTGAGTGAGCCTGTTTTAAATTTAATTATGGTAAGCCCAACAATATGCCAATCAAAATTAACAAATTGGATGAAAGAACAAATGTCAGCATTCAACATTAATGGGAAAGTTTATTCTGTGTGAGTAAGTTGGTTGGATGATGCGTGAATGTGGCGGTGGGGTAGTGGTGGAGAAAGAATTAATTTCGGTTTTAGGATTGAGTGGCAGGACGTCTGAGGAATGTATTTAATTTTGCGGTTTTTGGCCGAATTGAATAAATTATAGTCAAACGCTGATAGTAGGACCCGTTTAATCCATTATCAAAATGTGTGAGGCGGGATTTTCGTTAAACGGAAATTTAATTTAATTAGGACGAAGGAAAAAATAATAGTCCCATTACTTGAGGGCGAAAAACGGCTCGGCTCGGTTCTGGACTGGAAATAAATTTGACATCCCGAATGTCCTTACCGCAGTGCACCATAAATTGTTGTGTAATTTGGGGTTTCTTTGGCTGAGCCTGGCAGAGAAATTTGGCAATATTTTTGATTTATTGCCCTTTGGTAGGCTATTTCGACTGTGTTTGTGTGTGCGTTATGTGAATTTACAGACCTGGTTCGTACTTTTATGAGCCTCCCATTAAATAATCCCCGACTTCCTAGCCGGCATCACTTTTCGACTTCATTGTAACAAATGATAATCGCTTTCTAAACTCGATACTATCACCAGTTACAATTGTCATAAATTTCAATTCCTGTTTTAATGCGCGTCGGTGGGTTGTGCACTGAATGCTATTTGTTTGGATGCTGAACCACAATAACAATATTTAAGCATGTGTGTACACCTCTAATTTTATCCGAGCACAGAGCTCTCTCTGTCTGCATGCGAACAAGGATTTATGGGGATAATTTCCTTCTAAATTCATCCCATAATAGATACAAAAGTGCTTACTTAAAACACAGTTAGTGTATTAATATCCATAACAGTATCGTGTGTTTATAAAGTTTTTAGTGCGAATTAATTTCAACTAAATATGCAAATAAATTTGCTAGTGTATGAATTTCTAATTTCAGGGTATACGCCCACACAATAACAGTGAATTATTAAAATTTCAATTATTTACTTCCGAAAGCTTTTAGAGGTTGGAAATCACTGAGTAAGTTTGCCAAAGTTTTAGTGCAAATAGCATCGTATTTATTTAGGTGACAATTTGTCGAAATTTGCAACAATTTGTCACTAAAAACATCACACAGAATGTTTTATTAGAAGTATTATTAATTAAAAGTACCTATGGAACATGCCTATGAAAGTTTTATTGCTGTTTCCTGCGATTGTAAAAGACTGTGTGGAAGTGACATCTTCGCCATTAGACCATTATGGTCTCTCCAGTCGTAAAATTAGCGTAATCATGTCAGAGGTGCAACTATGTGTAAATCGTTCCGTCTTATCGCGATACAAGTTGGCTGAACGTCGTCATCGTTTGATGGAAAAACTGCTGTCCAATTACCCCGACTCTAGATAATTAATCCATAAAAGCTGTGCTGGGTGCTACAGAGAGACAGCGGACGTTTTTTCCTACTGAAGATCTTCCTCCTAAAGTCAGCCTCGTAAAAGCACTTTATTGGGCCGTTAATATTTTTAAAACCATGAAAACGTAAAGTTCCATCTTTTGCGAGATGATGGCGGCGCGATATGATACAATAGATTGCCTATGGAGAATAAAGTTGGCACATCTTAAATTTTTAAACGCGACGGCCGGAATTTGTTGTCAGGAATCGTAATTAAATAGATGGGTTAATAAAATAATTATTGCAATCAAATTGAGAGAATTCAATAATTAAAAGCATCACTTTTATGAAGAAAATTACAAAGTCCTAATAATGGGCCTGATTTCGCACAAAGGTTGGAGGAAAATTCATCACAAAGTTTCAAGGCTGCTTATGTATTTATTTAATTCAGCCATAAAGGAGCACAGACTTTTATTGTACTCTTTGAAGTTGTTCAGTAAATATTATAACAAGCCTATAAAGTTCTTGTTGTAATATTTGGCCATAAAGATTAAATCTCGGGGGCTAATAAAAATGGTGTGCTGGAGATTTTCAGATCCCATGGAAGAGCTGATTGGGTGAAATTTTGCAGAACCTAGATGCAAGTCAGCCCCTCGACTCATTAACAATCTAGGAAGAGCTTAAAGAAGCTATATATTTTGTGTTTGTCTGGACTTGTTTTCATNGGAAGAGCTTAAAGAAGCTATATATTTTGTGTGTGTCTGTACTTGTTTTTCATTTGCTTTTCTTGCTTAAGTTACTTTGAGATTCAACATGCAATCGTAATTTGACTAAATTTTATTGGTTTAAGTGGAATGTAGATTTAATTAGTTATATACGTTTATACATACTTTGCGTAATTTGTAGCCGAAAGATATAAATTTAATAAATACTGCTAAGTAGTAGCCGGAGTAAAGCGTTTATATGAGCTATAAATTGTGATGGGTTCGTCATAATGACCAAAGAACTGGATTCTGCCGTGGTTTAATGCCTAGAGTATTTGATAACTCCTTTAAACTTTTGATTGACATGTAAAATAACAATATAACTACATTTGCCTGGAAAACAATGTATTTTTTCATATAATATGATATACTATATATTGCATCTCACCTTAACAAATTTGATGTTATTTAAAAGAATTATTCATTTTACAAAAAATACGTTGTTAATTAAGTGCATACGGTATTTAATTGTTTGGAACATTTANACATGTAAAATAACAATATAACTACATTTGCCTGGAAAACAATGTATTTTTTCATATAATATGATATACTATATATTGCATCTCACCTCAACAAATTTGATGTTATTTAAAAGAATTATTCATTTTACAAAAAATACATTGTTAATTAAGTGCATACGGCATTTAATTGTTTGGAACATTTTAATCAATTTCTTGTGATATTACTAATTATAAATTAATTTTAATTAAAACTATCACATTTTTTATTTTAAAATTAAAATTAAATTAATCCAATAACCATTTATTCTTGAGAAGTTCAATATTATTTATTTTCGCTATTAAATTCAATTCTGGTGGAATCAGATGGCAAATAATTTACGTCCATTCCGGTTCTGGAAATTGTTTAATTATTTTATATTGATTTTAAAAGCAAACGTATTTTGCATTTGCATCTCAACATTTAATTTAATTTTTTCATCGAGTTATCGTTAAGAGAAATAAATTTCAATAAACCTGTCAAAAATGTGCCGGACAGTTTGTGTCGTTTGCGTCTGCCTCAACACAGGTAGAATAGATTTATTTATCTTTCAACAGTTCCGTCCGTCACTGTATTTGTTTGTGTGGTTCTCCTCCGATTGGAAATGCTGCTTTTAATGAAATGAAGTTCAATTGAATTACGTATCTGTTCACCCTGAAGTGCGGACTACTTGGAATTCAAATTAGACGTAATTGAGTGAACTAATGGTCAATATCCTTAAATAAAGTCTTATTCGATTTGCATTTGAAATTGATACAAATTAGAATCAATAAAACGAACCGTAATTTAAAAGCTCCCAGTTTATTTGTTCTATTTTATATTATGCTGTTTTACTATTGATGATAAATATCTATTTTAGAGCTTTAATAATGCAAATGCAATTTCCTTTGCTAATTTATATGGTAATGTCCAATTTTAGATCCCTATAATTTTATATGTTCTATAGAAACAGAGCTCAATAAAATTAAATTTATTGTTCTATTCGAAAAATAATCATTTTAAAGTTCAAACTATGCTCCCTTCCCAATGTTATCAGTGCTTTTTGCCAATTTTTATTGACACTATAATTCAGTAATGTAATAGAATTTCATCGAATTTAAAGTTTAATAATGTGTCGTAAATTTTAGTTCTCTATTTGCATATGGATGCACTTTATTAGTTCTAGTACAGGGATTCTGCTATTGTCAGCAGAGTGCACAAACATTTTCGCAAACGTCATCAAAGCACCGAAATTGGTTTTTGACTTTGAGAAAAGTTTTGATTGCACACGCCACCTTTCCTCAACAGATAACTGATTTTCTCCACCATTTTATTTAATTTGAAATCCGGAAAAATGGCAGTGAGTGCCTTTGTTTCTCACCTTCGCGGCAAAGGCACTTGGCAGCAGCAGCAGCCTGGTCGTGCCATAAATTTAGCACTTTATTAACTGTCGGGGGTTTTTCTCACTTGAATCGCGATGACAACCAGTATCGGTTATTTCATGCCTTCTCGCCAGCTAAACCGTTTTAATTTAAATAAAATATTAATTTGCTAAAATAATGAGAAAATCAATTACCACTTTTATTTATTAGATATCACGGTGAGTGGCAAGATATACTATTATTGCACAATTCTTACCTTTTGCAATGCAATATATAATAATAATTGAGCTCAGTTCCGTTCCTCCGTTTCATATTACCATTGATTCCAGTAAATAATTGCAATGTAATTTCATTACATTTGAAGAAGTACTCGTAAAATAATTTCAATAATAAATTATAAATTAATTACGATTTTAATTATTGTTTAGGTTATTTTGCAGCCATCAACAGAAATCAATGGAGGGACATGATCACACAGGCAAAGGGCCGGACCGGCCCATAAGCCTATACTGAATACATACTTATTTTCGTACTTATTTTATTGTAGTACTGAAATATGTTAAATGTATTGAGGACTTTTTGTGGGTTTTCCTAATTTTGATTCCATATTAACTTTTTTCAGATTTTGTATCATTAATTATTGCCTTTTAATGGCTTTAAATNTAAATGTAATGAGGGCTTTTTGTAGGTTTTCCTAATTCTGATTTTTTTTTATATTAACTTTTTATTTCTTTTTCATCATTAATTATTGCCCTTTAAATATCTTATCTATTGTAAATAATTAATAATTTATCTGGTTTTTTTATTATTCAAATTAAATTTTTTAATTATTTAATTAGTTTAACTCTTATAAACAAATGATTTAAAGTAATTCATTGGGTACAATGTGGCACTACAATATAGAATATGGTCGTATAACATTTCTCTGAGTTTTAATTAAACTTTGTGTGGTTATCTGATCGTGGAGTGCGAATTTGTTGTTAATTNTTTTTTAATTATTTAATTAGTTGAACTCTTATAAGCAAATGATTTAAAGTAATTCATTGAGTACAATGTGGCACTACAATATAGTATATGGTCGTAGAACATTTCTCTGAGTTTTAATTAAACTTTGTCTGGTTATCTGATCGTGGAGTGCGAATTTGTTGTTAATTTATAGCCAATAGTTGGGTGTAGGCGTTGGGAATTACTGTAGTCATTAGTCTGAACGTTCTGGCCGAATTGATCTATAAGCAGAAGATGGCAGCGTTAATAATCGCTGTGGACGTTAGCCTCCTGATCGGAATTGGCGGCCGAGGTCAAAAGGAGCCAATCAATCTTATAATCACCGAGCGTCGTGGCTGACAGTATAAAAGAGCTCTTGAAAGATTTGTGCGACTTCGTCATCGTACCTTATGGAATCATAACTTTTGACAACAAAGTGTTTATTTATTGCTCGTGCCATTTGTCCAGCACAACGAATGTGTAGACTTGTGTGGAATGGCATTGAAAGTCGGGGCGCGCGATGATGAGAAAAAGGCAATAATCGCAGCAATGGCAAAGAGTTTACACAGTGGTTGTTTTGCCAATTAAGATTTACAGCGAACTGTGTGCTTGTCTAGCCTGCTCAGCTCGTTCTGGATGCCCAACATGTGTAGATAAGCCTGCGACCTGGCCTCGTCCGCTGTTCCAGGAAAATCTAAACTGGATATTGCTATGGTAATTGTTGGATGATTCCCTGAACTTTAAACGTTTTTACATAAGAAGCTGAGAATGAGAATAGAAAAGTATTTCGTACTATTTTTTAAGTTTAGATTTTTAACATAGGTTTAAATATTTCACATTTTTATCAAAATATTTGTTTTATACTTGAAAAATCTTATTGAATGGGTTTATGTAAAGTATCATTGTCTCTAAGGATAATAAAGATTTATAAGATGTTTTGACACCTGAAGAGTAAGATTACTTTACAGCCTCACTTTGGCTGGTGACATGAGCGCGATAAGAATTTTGTGGTGCAGTGCTGGTGGTGTCGTTTGCATTGTACCCAATAAACTTTATTGTTTTGAGGTATGCTGATGACACTGCAAATAGTTGATTAGAGCTGCCATGTTCCAACTTGGGACTGTGAATGCGCATTGGGATGATTGGGAATAAAATTGAAATTAATCTTTTTTTATTATTATTATTTGAATGGATCTTCTTCAGGCAGTGGGCTCGTGTTTTTCCCTCACCTGAGCAATTTATGACCATTGAATGACTGTGGCTTTGGAAGAGAGGAGTAGTGGTGTGATGGGAATGATAAAAGAACGCACTCTTAACTCAATGGCAAAAATTACACATATAAATAGTTGGAGAAATAGTTTTGGTATTTGGAGTGGGAGCGAAGTGGAAGTGTGAAGAGCGGGCGGGGGCAGGGCAGTGGACAGCAACAAGTGCCAGAAAAGACATAAATTTTAAAATAATGAAGATGATGGTGGTTAGGTAATGGTGGACGGGATTATTTATTCTTTCCCCCTTGGTTGGACGTCGTCATAGCCGTCGTTCTGCCTGGACTTTTGAACACCTTTCCCCCCTGTGCCGTGCAATGCTTCACCTATATAAATACACACGTAAAAAGGTGAACAAAACTTATTGGTATAACTCGAATGAAATTGATTTTTATATGAAAGTCAATGAATTCCTGCAGAAGAAATGTGTGCTTGAAACGGCTATAATTTATGAAGTGCTAGTCAGCGACAGAGCATAGTTGATCAGGCCCTTAGGGGGCTAATTGGAATCCATAAATAAGAAACCTATGAATTTGAGCGGAAAACAAATAAATAACGAGGATTAAAATCAATTATTTTTGTTTATTGCATATGCAAAAACCGATGACCATCGAGGCCCATCAATAAAATTGGTTCTTGAAGGGTATAATGTATGAATTATGTAGATCCTTGAACCAGACAGTGTTAAATTTGTGTTTGTAGACATTGGTATTTGATTCAAAGAAAAGAAAGAGACAAGAAATTGGGATTTTAAATGTCTTTTGGGGATATTGAATTTCTGAAACATTTTCTATTGTCACCCAATAAATTACTGGGTCTGATCATAATCACTATCATGTTTAGTTCTTTTGTGGTGGCCATCCTTAAAAGACACTGAAGTCACTCCCCGTCCATCTGGATGGGACATTCTGGAAATTAAATAATTATATTTGTTCGGTTTGAAATTTATGATTTTCTCTAAACTTGATCGGAGTAGATAAGATGAAAAATTAGCCACCCAAATTGTGGTCAAGACAAGAGAGGTCTCTCGCGTCTCTGAATGACCGTAATTTATTAGCTTTTAAATTATCTTGTAGTTTTGACTAATTTTTTACCACACCAAAGCTGGTATTCATGACCGCGATCCTAAAGTTCACCATTCGCCGTCCAGCAGAAGAATAGAGCGCGGTGTTGTGATGAGAAAGTGTGAATTGGTCGGAAATATCTTTCTCAGCTAGCCCCGGGAATGCCTTGTGAACCGTAATAAATTATTGTTACAAATTACCACTAATCTTACGAGCCAAATTGAAAAATTACATTGGGTATCGGCGGGATTAACATTGATTTTGATTTCAAATTGGATAACATTAGACAAATTTGTATAGGAAAGGAATACATTTGAATAATATGGACCAAAATACCGTAATAGTCATGATATTTTTTAAAACTGAACTTAGTTCTTCTTTACATTATCATAAAATGGCTAATTTTAGAAAAATCACATTTTATGCATTAAATGTTCCTCGTAAGGCAATGACGTTTGATTNATTAGACAAATTTGTATAGGAAAGGAATACATTTGAATAATATGGACCAAAATACCGTAATAGACATGATATTTTTTAAAACTGAACTTAGTTCTTCTTTACATTACCATAAAATGGCTAATTATAGAAAAATCACATTTTATGCATTAAATGTTCCTTGTAAGGCAATGACGTTTGTTGCTTAAATAAAATATGATGTGGGATATTGGTTGTAAATATGTTAATCTTTAAAATTCTGATATATATAAGACAAACATATCAAATATCGGACCCAATAAATACCAGGAATAGGCTTGAGTCTGATTCGTATAAAAACTGTATAATATGTGTTTATCGAGACTTATCTTGAGTACATAATCTCAATAATGGCCGATGAGGACCAAAATGTCGATGTGTTAAATATCAGATTACATTATCTATAATTGGGGGTCATATTTTGGGTTTGTTTATGGGCAAAATTCCGAAACAAGTCAGGCAGAAAGTGGACGTGGCGACTTCCAGGTAAAGAAGCGACAAAAGTCAAGGTGGCGGCAATTTCTTGGAGGTGATGCCTGCGACTGAGGTAGCAGAGGCAGAGCAGAGCAAGCAGCCTGGTGAATTGAATGGCCTTGTAAGAACAGTTTGACGACGCGCTGGGCGCCTAGAGAATGAGTCTAAAATTGACACATTTCGATATTAATTCCCGGTGACACTAATGCCCCGCTCAATTAATTCATCTGATGATTTATTCATCATATCCATAATTTTTTGTTGACCAGGCATTGTGTACGCTGCTCTTTCTTGACGAGTTGAGAGGCAGCAAGTCTACAAAATGTCACACGGTAGGTCTTTTCTTCTCTCTGCGGGCGCACTTCTGGAGGATGTCAACTAGGAGGAAAGAGAACAATCTTTGTCACTGATTGGCTCATGGCTGAGAAACTGTCGTCGAGGCTGATGGCTTTGAGGAGTTTTATTTATGTTCTACTTGTTTGTTAATTTATCGGTAAAATGTGTTACAAAATTGACACTGAAATGATTGATGAAATTTTTAAAGTGTCGCATCGTAAGGTATTACCTTTTCCTGTGTGCGGACAGTTGAGAGAATCGAATGGCTGTCGATTTAATTAACCCGGATTTACCTCAACTTACTTAACGTCAACGGTGCTTAACGGCAATCGCGTTGCGATTATCAATTTAATTTGAGATCTATCATATTTAATTGGACACTTCCATACCGGTGATGGTCTGTTTGTATATTTTTTCAATCGTGAATGAGATTGATTATCTCTAATCAATAACTCACAGAGATCTCTCTCCTCCATTACAAATGATTGAATTTTGAAAATTCTTGCGGCACACAGATATCTTGTAATAATTAGAAATATTTGTTTGTACATTGAAAAATGATTCGACTATAAATCACATTTGAGGCTTGATTAAGAGCACCGGACTGTGGAAAAAACGGGGCTCGA
>JXOV01018467.1:445-12062 GCA_001014945.1 Clogmia albipunctata | reverse complement strand
CCAATTGTACATTACATTACATTATAATAACATAAAAAATTGTAAGATTTAAATTTCACAAATGGAGTGAATAAAAAGTAAGTCACAAAAACAGTGAAAAATTTGTGATACAAGGGTGTAAAATGAGCCGTTTTTTAATGAGCAAACGAGTGTAAAATACGAGGCGTTAGGATTTTTCATAGTTTCCGAATTAAGAAACGGATTTGACACCCGAGCGTGACATAAATTTTTTTACACTTTTCTCAAAAATTGATATGAAACTAATTTTAAAAAATTCAAAATTTTCACTATGCAAAAAAGTTAAACATTACGAAACTCAAATGGATAACGAAAAGCTTATGTTTTGACACGAAAGTGCAAAAACTGTTTTTAAAGTCAAAAGACTAATATTTCACATATTTATTAATTTAATTCTTAAATAAAACAATATTTCTTAACTACTGGTTTGTTTTAACAGCTAAAACAGTTAAAATGGGTTAAATACGAATTGCTTTTAGTACTCAATTTTGAATGTGTAAATATACCTTTCAACCAAATTTTGAGGAGTCGTTAGTTTATCCGTCTTATTTTGGTGCAGAATTTCGTAATTATGTTGATTTTTTTCTTGTATTTAATTCGTGATATGTTTTGACACAAAGAATTTTTCACTAAAAAATATTATTCTGGCTCACAATTTGGAGTTTTATATAATCTAACTGTCAAAATCATAGCAGAAATCCCAAACAAGCTGGCTTTGAATTTAAATTTCAAGAATAATTTTGAATATCTAAATCGTTATATTGTAAAAATAACTGTATATTAGTTATGTGTGAACAGGATTTTATTATTAATAGAAATTTTTTGTACTCCTTCATCGTGCAAAGAAAAATACTCACAAATAATACAACAAAACTTCAGTTCACACATTCCCTACATAAATACCAATAAGAATTTCATTTCCATGTCTTAATAAAATCTGAGATAATATTCAAACATATAAAATAAATTATTGGAGCAATTAAAATCAAAAAACTTTTAAATTAAATCATTACATCTGCCATTAAAATAAGGAAATCAAAATTATGCTCTACAACTCTTGAGCTATTGAAAAATGCATTAAAATGTAAAAATATGCACAAATATTTTCTAATCTATCAAAACATGCACTTAAATCATAATAATAAGCATTAGATTAATTCGGAATTTCCAATAAATTGAATGAATAATATTATTTACTGGATAAAGAAATAAAAAGATCATTAAATTAATACTAAAATTTAATATGCTTACATTTGAATTTGATCAATTTTATTACAGTATAAGGTGATTGCATTCCAATACTAATATTTTGTAAATTGGATTGATTAATCATTCATAACTTCGAATTTATAAAATAATTTTATAGTTTTTGGAAATTTGGTTTAATTTTCATTTTTTTTACATTAGAAGTTAAATAGTTGTTTGTGCTACAAGGGTGTAAAGTCAACTGTTTTTTAAAGAGTGAAACGAGTGTGAAACATTCGAGCCGAAGGCGAGTGTTTCATCGTTTCCGAGTTAAAAAAACAGGACTAATTAATTTGAAACGTAATCATGGTCCTATGGCATAGCCGAGACCAATATTTTGTGTAGTTTAAGGGCAACAATGGCGACAAAATTTTGACCTTGAAACCAATTTGTTGGATAGTTTATGACAATTTTTTTTCACTAGTGAAATAAAAATTCAAAATTTTCATAAAGTGCCATAAAGTGAAACATTATGAAACTCAAATGGATATCGAAAAGCGTATGTATCGATACGGGAGTGCCAAAAATATGTTGTGCAATTCCGTATAGAAAAGTAGACTTTTCTTGACGTAAGATGGTTTTGTAACGGTTTACTTTTCTGCATGGAGAGCTGAAATAATTCAAAATATGCACGCAAATTGTCACGAATTTAATGAAATTACATATTGTTGTCATAACCAAATCTCTATACATTATTATTGAAATATTTTAAGTTGATAATTTCGTTGGGAATTGTTGTTGCACAATTTGAAAAAAACACTGTGTCTTTTGTCACACACATTTATTATTTAAATATGAAAATTTCGTTGTGAGTTATGGTTGCAAAATTAAAAAAACGGTATTATTATTAATTTTCGAATAACTTATATTTTTCAGAATTACACAAAATAGTGTTCGATAATCATGTGAAATCGGTTATTACTGCACTCATCAACCTATTTTAAGTCGCTGCGCTTGTCAAAATACATGGTAAATTCGTGCTGTAATAACCTTTTTTTCATGACTTGTATCGAAATATACTATTGCATATGATTAGATTTGATTTTTATATTTTTTTATTTATATTTTTTGCACAAAATTGATATTATGGAACTTAAATTTAAATAGAACTCTTAGCCTTTTTAATTGTGAAAGAAATCCATCAAATTTAAATGGAAAACAGTTTCGTTTACCTGGGCTCAACTATATTTACGGATTTTTCAACTGTATAACGGAATTCAAATGGAACGTTTCAATTGAAATGCACATATCAGAGTTTTCTTTCAAACTAATAATTTTGCGAATTAAAAACGACTACTTACACGTATGAATCTCTTAATGAGGTGATCCCGCACATAGATCTGAAGAAATATTGTGCTCCCTCTTTCATCTCTGCCCTCCGCAGTTGGACGTATAGCCCTTAAATGTTCTCTGTCAATTGGTTTGCGCAATCAGAGTTAACAAATGCCCTGTCTTTTCTTTTGCCAGTCACAATTGACATTGACATTTTTTTTTCATCGAAACAGAACACATATACTACGAAGAAGACCATCCCTTCCATAACTTTCATTAAATAGCGATAAATATCTAGTATTAGAAAGATCCAGTTGTTATCTCTTCGATTTTATTCACTCCAACCAAGGTTTGAAAATCAGTCTAAATTCGAACAAATAATGCTGACGACATTAGTTGTTCGACTGTTGAGGCTGGAGATATCACATTTTTAAACGTATTTAAACAAATATTAATCACAAATTGTTATTATTCGTTGAATTTTGGAAAATAAAAATCACTGGTTTCATTGGGATTTGAACACATAATTCCAATTTTGTGACTCGACGCTTGACCAACTGTGCTAATCCGGCCCTTCAACAACTAATTAAGTTGTAGAATGACCAACTAAATACAGTTTTTTTCATTCCTTGGAACGAGACAACGAAGCAGAAAAAAATGTAAGACTGAATTTTAAATTTGATTTCAATAAAACCGATTCCTATAAGATTTTAGTGTAAATTTATTTTAAAATGCATAAAATTTTGTATAATACACGATCGATTAGTATTATTAAAAACACTTCTTCTTCTTTCCTGGCGTTACAGCCCCGATCGGGCCTTAGCCTGCTTTAAACTTTAAACTTTAAACACTGCCCTTCTTTAAAACACTCGCCACGCTCGTGGCTTTCTACTTCTTCTACGACTCAACAACCGTCATCGGTCTAGGTTTATTGAATTTATTTTATGTAATCATAGCTCGTGGATTTAAAGACTCCTATTGTTTTATAAAGCTTAATTTTATATACTGGTGTATAAATAACTGTTTTAAATAAATTTTCAATAATTTTTCCAAATAGATTATTTTGATTATTTTGAGCCCAATTAAATTATTTCTTTTTAACAACAAAAAATTAAAAATTTGTTTATAAAATAAATTCAGATTAAAATCGCAATTCTGCTAATAAACGTCTATTAATATCTTAATTTGCCTTAAACTTAATTAAATTAAAAGTTCTGAATAACAAGTCTAAAACTAACTTTAAGTAAACTATTTATTAAATGCGACAAATCACTTTCATTCATTTGAATAATCCACTTAGCATCTGAACTTTTAATTGAGTTGTTCTCTGGTGCAAATTAAACATAACACAATTATAGATGGTGTATCAATTTGAGATGAATTCGTCAGATTCAATAAATTTGAATCGCACATTAGCACCTTTTGGCAGCGAGAAAGTGGCTAATTGAATTTCTCTACCTGATCATCTCCATGTTAATCAGCTGCCGGCATTTTACAGAACACGAGCTACACCTTTCTTGTTACATAAGCAATAGAAACATATAGAAAAAAAAGAAATCGTTTGTTTTATTTGGATCTTTTGTTATTTGGATGCTAATCGAATTATATCATTTTATTAGTACCCATAGGTTATTTGATTGTTTATAAAATATACATTTTAAATATAATTTGAACTAAGATTAATTTAAATTGAAATAATTATAAAGAATTCGTTTTTATTAATTTTTTTTCCTTTAAAATGCAAAGGTACAAAAAATGTAAAAAAGTCAAATTATCACTTTTCTTTTCTTATGGTATTTTAAATCATGTTGTATTCAGTGGTTATTTAAAAGGTAATAAGATAATAATAATATTTCTTCTGTCAATGTCGTTTAATAATACAGAAAAAGCATTTGTGCTATAAAACAAGTGCTTTTTCTATATTATTAAAGTGTGACCTCCGTGAAAGATTGTTTAAGTTTATTTAGAAGACAATTTCGTTATTCATGGTTTAACTATATTATTGGATGATTTGACTGTTTCAATGGAAGGTTTAAATTTAATTTGTATGAAAACAACTGATTTTATGAACGAGATATAACCTTTTTATACAAAAGAGATCCGTTCAAGTCAATAGTATAGTTTTTCCTATCATACCGTAAAGTAAAGGAAGAAAACAAACTGAACTTAATTTTAATGTAGATTTCTTTAAATTTTTATATAAAGTTATTTAAAAATTTATAAAATGTTGTATATAAATGTTCGATACGCATTATTAAACACAGAGCCTTCTTTAAAATTCCTCACAATCGTAGATTTAAAATCCTTATGTTTAATAATGCCATACCTTATCAACCTAGTTAAATAACTATAAAAACATTAGTTTTAACATCATAATGTGAATTGTCATACAATGAAATAATATAAAAATCAGGTAAAATGCGGATATGAACAAATCATTATCTTATTGAAGAATGTTCGTTAATAACATTTTTGTAATTTAAATAAAATCAATTTTAAATTTCGCATGCTAATTTAAACAATGTTTAGAATTTCATACTTCAAGCTCCCGTATAAATATAATAGTAATTTATGATTAGAAGTGGTTTACTGAAGTTTATGTTTTAAACTATTAATTTTAATGACTGTGGAAATTTAAAATGTAATTAGTTAAAAATGAGTAACTATAAGTGGTATGAGTTATTCTCTGTTTGATATTTATTGTCTTTAATTCTGAAATATGTATAGAAAACACTTTTACTTTAGATGAGATTCATTAACATGTAAGTAAAATGAAGTACTAATTGAACAAGCATATTTCGTGCAAATATTGAAGCCTGAAGACGAGAACGAATGTACCAGAAAGTGAAATTTCAAATATTTTTATTCCATTCACAACTTAGTCCCCAAAAATTGAAGATGCAAATAAGACGATGATGAAAATAAATTAGTTCTAAGAATATATGATATTTTATTGCAAAGAAAGATTGAAAAATTATATAATATACAATTTAGATCGTAATATACTTATTGATTGATTAAATAAAATATTTTTTATAATATTATAAGTTAATTTAAGTATTTTTTAAAACTCATATCTATTAGATCATTCACTATAAGAACTTCTAATAAAATACTACAAAAATAATTAAACATAAATATATTATTTGAAATTCTAACATTTGGAAGGTAATAAGTATCCATTGTTAAGAAATAAGATTGATCGTTGAAGAGTAGAATGACGAAAAAATCTATCTATTTGGTGAAAAATCTTTGTTTTAGATAATCTTTACAATAATGAGCATAAATTCATAGAAATAGGTCCGAATTCACTAAGGAGCAAGAAATCAGTGGGAATGACACTAGATAGAAGCACAGCCTGCTAAGTTCATACAAAAAAGACGTTTTACTGTGTTTTCAACTGTGTTTTAAACTGCGTCAGCTTTAAATGTACTGTGTCTGAAAATTACCAAATTGACACATTCACCATCTAGTGGAATATTTTTTCACTTGGTGAATTAAATTTAAATTGGAAATTATTTCTTTAAAATACTGTACATTATAGAATCCGGAAGATGTGTCATGAATAAAATAATGGCAGTTATCAGATTTTATAGTGAATCTTCTTAAAATTTGAGTTTTAATTTAAATCCATTTATTTGCATTAGTATTGGTTTTGTGTATAAATATAATTGTAATATTATTATTTCTTTACGTTGTCTTTCTTCAGGGTTTAGCAATACTATCTATAATTTTTAAACTCAATATTTGAATATCTATCCTAGAAAAAGAAATGCAAATCCTGGGGGTTATAAAAACACCAAGACGGGATTTTATTCGTTACATCAACAACGACGACGAAAATAAAATACCCAATTTCTTACATAAATCTATCTTTAAAATATTCTATATAATGTTTAAAAATGTTATTTTTTCTAAATTATACAGCCAATGAGTTGCCTTATAAGATAACATTATTGGAACCCTGACAAAAAATAGTTCCAATGAGCTATTTATTTCTCCTCGATAAACGATCATTTGCATCACCGCGATCTTTACTTTACCTTTTTTTTTATAATATTATATCTGCTTTAATTTTTTTTAAATTTTTTTTTGAATGTAATCATAAACATAAAGGATATATATTTATGCATTTTCATTGAATAAAATAGTTTTATTACAGTATAACAATGTTTTTCAATCAAATTATTGGGGTCGAAAACGACCCCATCTGGGTTGAATCGTTACAAAATCAATCTGAGTAGACTAGGGTTAAATGGAAACATTTTATCCACCGTATCGATTTAGCAAAATCTAAATTGTATGATGCTTTTGAAAGGTTTAAAAAAATCGATAAAAGTTACCAAAATAGAAATGAACCACGCTCAACATTTCTGTCCCATCGCGTTTTTATCATCTGTCCCACATTTGTAACAATTTCATCAAAATGCTATTTTGGATTTTATTTTATTATTGATGTCCAACTAAAACACATTATTAAGATATTTATCACAAAACTAAAAATTAACCGAAAGAACCAATAACAATAACAGTCAACTACTCTTAGATATTTAAACGAAAATATTTTGTAATTATTATAGGCGATTTATTATTTAATCACCAGTTCAAAGGTTAAAATCGTAACATTTGGTAACATGTTTCATGAGGAATAACTTAAACTTGGTATTAGTTGATTGACTTTTATTTATGTGTAAGAAATTATTTTTTATGTTTTTTTCAATAACAGACTTTATTTGTTTTTGCTAACAATATATTTATAACTTATTTGACACTTTGCACTTACTTATTTTATAAAAAAATTGGCATATTTATTAAGGCAATAATAATATTGTGAAACCCATCTCCAATGACAGTATTTACGGCAACTATTTTCTGTCTGCATTCAACTCCCGTTCTTCCTCAAGCTACATCTAACGGAGAAAGGGCTAACTCTGATTTTTTATTTTATTCGTCGCGCTTAACTGCGCTTATTAAAATGTATTAAGTTAGTCTTTTTCCAGTCACATATAAACCAATATCAACTGCAGCGCACGATAAATTTACATGAACAAACATTCAAAATATTTTGACTCAATTGATGAAACCCGTTTTCAGGAATCATTTCAGAAATCTAGGAAACGTATTTCGGTGAAATTTCTTTACCGTAAGTATATACAACAAAAGTATAACTTTTTTAGCAATAGGAAAGTTTGAAAATATTTTCAACAATACTATAAAATGTAATGCTTGATTTTTTTACATACAAAATAATTAGTATTTGAAACCACAGATTAGGCATAGAAGATAATTATAATTGAATCACATAATAGTTATTTATACCACTAGGTCGATAAAATATAGCACTATTAAACATTTGGGTTTTTTAAAGTCACGAACTTGGCGAATTCTTTAAAGAAGATCCGTTTGTTTAATAATCTTTATCGACCGAATTTTATTATGAGTTTATTATGATTTAAAGAATTCTTTAAAGCACTTGTAATATAAATACGACTATCACAGAATATATTTTAGTGCCATAATAAATTTTTTATTTAATAAAAATGCACACAAATTAATTAAGATTTCCTATTGGTAAGAACCTGCTCGGGGATATAAAATGTGTAATATAATATTTATGAATAAGATAATTGTCTAGATGAACGAAAACGTACGGATAGTTGTAGGCCCTATCGTTCTAACTTTACCTGCCTAACATAATTTCTGACGCTAACTAACTTATTGCTATTGATATTGGAATTTCTTTAAATAATTTGAAAAATGATTGGAAAAGGATAAAAGTGTTAGTAGAACCCCATACAGTATAGGAGTATAGATCTCACCACTATGTAGAATAGGTTTAGTTTTAGCAATATGAACAGTTTGTATAAATTACCAGCTATTTATGACCTATATCATGAGAACATGTTCAGGACTGATAATCTTTTGTCGAAATAGGAATATAGATTATACACCTCAGTATTCGATAATTTGGCAAGACTTACTATTAATTACATGGAACAAATTGACAAAGTGACTATATTTAACAAAACCAGTAATACTCATAAAAACATTTTTATGAATAAAACAATAATTTAGAAATAAAAAAAACATCTAGTCGGTTCTAATGAAAAGAATAAAAAAATAAATAAAAAAATCATAACATGATATTAACGTTTAACGGTTCTTATATATCAATACATCTATTTAATAACGAAAAATTAAAAATTTCCTAAAATAAATTTATATAAATATTTGATAAATATCTTTGATTGCAAAATATTGCCAACTCTCACTACAAAGTATTTGAACTGATAGTCACTAACTATTTTACAATCTTATACCGTGTAGTAATCCAAATAAAATTTAATTACGAAATAGTTTTTACGATTCACGGATTATTACCTACTTTATTGCATCGATTAGTACAAAGGGAAACGAACCTTAAATGAGTGCATTTAAATGCAGTCGGTTCTCATCAATTATTCTGTCTGAATAGAGTGTTTTTCAGAGATTTTCGTTTGAAAATGAATTGGAATTGATGTCCACTTGAGCTGTAAATGGACGGAAATTAGAGGCCTAAATGAAGAATGACTCAAGTGACCCTTTTCAGTTTGAAAAAATATGGATTTCTCTTTTATAGGCGAATTGTGTATCTATGGAAGCTGCTGTTATGCAAATGTCAATTTCTTTTCTTTTGATTTGCATGCGAATAAAGTTGGTTTTTTCATTATTAAACAAAATAAACCAAATTGGGTTCGATGACTTGGCAGGAAGGCTAATGTTTGCCAAAAATATATATAACATTGTGATGTAACAAATTAGATGCACCAATCAACAGGTTTCTTCATCATCTTTTTATTTATTTAAAAAAATATATTTAAAAGACACCAAAATTTTACAAAAATAAAATTGATTTTTAAATAAAATATTACAACACATAATCAAATTAAAAGATTGCCAATAATTAAATGAAGATCGAAGACCTATCAAAATATTGGAAATCAATTTATATAGAGTGAAATTTCCATAAATTAACCAAATGCAAAATAAATCATTGAATTAATTAATTTATGAGAAGAGCCTTCTCAAAGAGGTTTGCATTTTGGAGATAAAAATCTCTTATCTGAAGAGAAAGATGTAACGATACCTTATAAAATTTTACGGTTAGATAATTGCCTATTAAATGTTTGCATAAATTTCGGATATTTAACAAATATTAATTTTTTTTCAATAAATTTTATATTTATTCAAATTTTAATTAAGAAAATGCTGTGTTTTGTGATTAAAAACTGTAAATATTAATAAGACAATGTAAAGATGTGCTTTTCGAGAAAGTCATTTTATGTCTAGTCATGATCAAAGACAATGAATGAATTAACCAAATGAATACAATGTATTTTAAAGTCCATTTTACGTTGAGTTGCAAAATTCAAAATATTTTGTCTAATAAAGGTTGGGTTTTAAATGTCCTTTCATCTTTAAGGAACAAAACAGAAAATATTTTATAACTTGAAGCCAGGTACAATTTTTTAAAATAATTTTGAAAACATATATGTGTTACAAGCCATACTCACAATGAGTAGCTTTAACTCTTAACACTTTCTTTCATAATATATCAATTTTTGGGTATTTTCTTCATTGTTTCATTATTTTAAATAAAAAATAGTATATTTCAATACAAGTGGTGAAATAGAGGTTATTACAGCACGAATACCAGGTAAATGAGTGCTGTAGCAACCGATTTTACATAATACACATATATTATAAAATCGGTTACTACGCTATTCGGAATAATTCTGGAAAAATTACCAGTAAATCGATAATTACCGATAAAAATGTTCGCAACGGTTTTTTTCAAATTGTGAAACAACAACTCACAACAAAATATTCAAATTTGAATACTTAAATAATAAATTTGGTTATGACAACAATTCGTAATTTCAATAAATTGGTGACTATTTGCGTGCAAATTTTGAAATATTACCGCACTCAGTGCTGAAAAGTAAACCGTTACAGAACCAATTTGAAATAAAAAGAGGAAACTTTTCGATACGGAATTACACAAAATAATAATAATAGGGCAATAAGTTGGAAAACAATAATTTTACTTAATCTATTTGTACATATTAGTGTATTTAAAATTCACATTTTTAAGATAACACTTTATTAGTAAAATAGGGATATATATTCCCTATTTTACAATATTTATAAACGTCCCTGGTAAATTGGTACTTTACTGAAAGAACATTTCATATTATAAATTATTTTGTAAAAAAGCGCAAAGTTTGTGACGGATAAGTATATAAGTAAATATAATAATCAATACAAAAAAAATTAAAAAAAATAAAAACTAAAAAATGAGTAAAATATCTATTTTAAAATTTCATCTGATCGGGCTTCGGGAATATTCTACCTTTTTTTATTATGCGAAGATGAACGTGATAATTGGGAAATTTCAGACTTCAAACTTACGGCCAAGAAACGATTAGATTTAGAATTGAACTCATAACTTTGGTTTGACTTTGAAGTGTCTTCTTACGTGTGGACTCGATCCGATCTGAAGACGGACTCCCTGATTTAAGTCCTAAACCATCTTTTCTTCCTCCTAAAATTCTTCCAAATGTTGGGCACATTATTACTTAAATGAAGTGTTAATATCTTGTTAAGATCTTCTAGGATGTATGTCATGAGCTATATTGATTAAGAATTTGCGTACTTGCTATTTCCCACGATCCTTTTTGTTGTTCAGCATAAACACAAATAAAACGAACGCTGTAACAAACATAAGCGGCTATTAAATAATAGTTATTTATACAAGATAAGGCATTATTAAACACAAGGGCTGTTTTAAGCCACGAGCATAGCGAGTGTTTTAAAGAAAGCCTTAGTGTAATAATGCTTATCGACCGTGTTTTATACCAAATTTAATGCATTTTTAAAATAAATTTACCCAGAAATAAAAAAAAATACTGGCTTTATTAAAAATTTCAAATTTTAAATATTTTAAATCTCTCTCTTATTCAAGGCGTAGTTCAAAGTTTTCCGATAGGTGGTTTATTTGAAAAAAAAAAATAAAAATTTGATGGATTTTTTTCACGGAGGT
>JXOV01018460.1:4909-15219 GCA_001014945.1 Clogmia albipunctata | reverse complement strand
CCTTTCATAACTTTTCGTCTGTATCCGTTCATTTTGAACAGCAGCAGAGTACTTGTATTACAAAAATTCGGTTTAAATTCGTTTCTATGTATTTCATTCAAGCTTTGAAAACCCATCTAAATTCGAACAAATGGTGTTGACGTCACCAGTTGTTCTACTTTTTGAGGCCGGAAATATTATTTGTAAATGTATTTAAACAAATACTAATCACAAATTGTTATTTTTAGTTGATAATAGCAAATGAAAATTTTAAAATAAAAAAATCACTGCTTTTACTGGAATTTGAACACACGATCACCAAATTTTGTGACGAGACACTTAACCAACTACGCTGTCCGGCTTCATTCACGTATATACTCTAACAGCTCTGGATCTGAAGAATGGTGGTAAATTGTTGGCATTTGGTTTACGCGTCTTGAACTTAAGATTTTAGACGAATACAGGGTCTAACTTGCGCAATTATGCCAATAATTACATCGAGTTTATGGTAAACCTGCATTTTTTCCATACGGTTTTAAAAAAACCGATTTTCGCCAATTTGTGTTTAAAGCTGTTTAATTTTTTTTCTTTTCATTTTTTGCACTACTTCAATATTGATTATAATAAATAATCAATAATTAATTAACAATTGAACTGTACTGAAACTTTTTTTTTAAAAAAAACCTTAAATAAATATTTAATTTTATTGTGTTAATCTCGTGCAAAGTGTTTGATTTCAATGATTCATATTTGTGAAGTGTTGTTAAATTTAGACCAATTTCTTATGACGTTCAATCGAGAAAAAACAGTATTTATTTAATAAAAACACACAGCATTTGCAAACATTACTGGAAGAAATGGTTTTGCAGTTTTATGTAATGTGACTTCAAGTGTTTGTGGGCAAAATAAGAGTCCGTTCAATATATAAAGCCAAAAAAATACTGGAGAACTTTGAAACAACTTGAACGCAGGGTTGGGCGAGAAAATGAAGTTATTTCATTTAATTATCTTTGGGGTTGCAATTGTAAGTTTGACTAATTATATGTAAAGATTATGGCCTAATTTCAATCTGTAGGTGGTATCAAGTGCACAAACAACTACCACAGTTGCACCAACTACTACTACTATTAGTTTATGGGAGTACCTAATGAATCCCTTTGGAATAACAACAACAACTACAGCACCGACTACAACTCAGAGTGCAACTACAACAACAGTGGCTACAACTACAGTTCCTTCTATTAGTTTATGGGATTATTTACTTAATGCGATAGGGATAATAACGGCGACAACAACTACTACTACTCAAGCTCCAACAACAACTACTACTACTCAAGCTCCAACTACAACTACTACTGTAGCTCCAACAACAACAACTACTACTACTCAAGCTCCAACAACAACTACTACTACTCAAGCTCCAACTACAACTACTACTGTAGCTCCAACAACAACAACTACTACTACTCAAGCTCCAACAACAACTACTACTACTCAAGCTCCAACTACAACTACTACTGTAGCTCCAACAACAACAACTACTACTACTCAAGCTCCAACAACAACTACTACTACTCAAGCTCCAACTACAACTACTACGGTAGCTCCAACAACAACAACTACCACCCAAGCTCCAACAACAACTACTACTACTACTCAAGCTCCAACAACTACTACAGAAGCTCCAACAACAACTACTACTACTACAGAAGCTCCAACAACTACTACACAAACTCCAACAACTACTACCGAAGCTCCGACAACTACTACAGAAGCTCCAACAACTACTACTACACAAGCTCCAACAACTACTACAGAAGCTCCGACAACTACTACAGAAGCTCCAACAACTACTACTACACAAGCTCCAACAACAACTACTGAAGCTCCAACAACTACTACTACTCAAGCTCCAACAACTACTACAGAAACTCCGACAACTACTACAGAAGCTCCAACAACTACTACAGAAACTCCGACAACTACTACAGAAACTCCGACAACTACTACAGAAACTCCAACAACTACACAAGCTTCTACAACAGCTACCCCCACCAATCAAATTAATGAAACTTCCACAACTTTGCCACCTCCCAAAGGTCGTCAGTATTTTATGATAAAGTTTTTCAGTTTCATTGCAAAAATCTTTGACGTAATTGCCGATAATTTTAATGAAAGTATCGAGAAAAGAAACAATAGTACAGGAGCTGCGAACCAAACAACTACTACAACGCCACCTACAACCACCGCTAGAGCAGTCAACTTCAATTCGTTCCAGCAATTCTTTACGGCAGTTTCTAACTTTTCAATGTGGGTCATTGGTATTTTTTCAATTTTTAATCATTAAAAAATAAATGTATTTGAAAAATTGAAACTGTTGTTAAGATTTTATGATTGGAACACTTAGATAATATTCAGTTCTTGATGAATAAATTAACACAAAAGTGGTAAAATCACNCAGTTTCTAACTTTTCAATGTGGGTCATTGGTATTTTTTCAATTTTTAATCATTAAAAAATAAATGTATTTGAAAAATTGAAACTGTTGTTAAGATTTTATGATTGGAACACTTAGATAATATTCAGTTCTTGATGAATAAATTAACACAAAAGTGGAAAAATCACTTTTGTGTTAATTTATTTCAAATGCATAAAATTTTGTATAAAACACGGTCGTTAAGCATTATTAAACACTCGGGCCTTCTTTAAGGCACTTATCTTATCGACCTTGTTGTATAAATAACTATTATAGTTTCGATTTCTAATTGACAATTATAATTAGATAGGATATGTGATTCGTCTTATAGAATTTGGATAAAAAAAAACTATAATAATTTTGGAAATTTTTATTGTGCATTATACTGGTGCATATGCGTGATTGATATGCATGGGGGCAGAATCCCCAAGTCTTGTTTTAACAGTCAACGAGGAATGCTCTCTGAGGAGTCTGCCCAATTCACTTGGTTAAATAAGTTGAAGAAGTTAGGTAGGAAGTAGGTCCGGCTCCACTAATTTGGAGGAGAGTTTGTTGAATAGTTGTTTTTAACGGTTGACTACGACCGGGCGGTGCTGATGCGATCGCATTGGCTCATGAACCAGGACATTCCTTACATTATGTTCTGTATCATCGACCACCAAGGAAAAAGTAGAAGAAGTTTTCTTGTAAAGAAGGGATTTTCTTGTGCAATTCTGTAAATGATACAATAAAAACTCCTTTCCCAGCTTTCTTTCCTTTAGTTTCTAGTTGTTCACATTTAAAATATGTGAATAAGATAATTGTCCAGATGGACGAAACCGTGTATGGTCGACAGCCATACGTCCCTCCATGAAATTTTAGCTAGCTCACCCTGCCTAACAACATTTCTGACCCAATGAGACTTATTAATAAAGTATAAATACATTAATTTAAATAAATAATTAAAATGAATTAATTTAATTAGATTTTAATTACGAATATTTAATAATAACATATCCCAAGCAAAAATTTGTTCTAAGTATTCTGATTAAGAACGTTGTATATGTTCAATTTCTAAGTTTTTATTTGCAAAATTTGTCGACCTGATGTTAATTTTAGACCAATTTCGTATGACAACTGTGTCGTTTTTAGTCGCGTAATAACATTATTTATTTAATAAGATCATTCGCAAACTTTGATGGAAACAATATTTTTGTGGTTTATATAATATTACTTCAAGTGTTTTTGACCGATATAAAAGTCCATTTATTATTTGAAATAAGAAAAAATGCTTCACAACTTTGAGACGACTTGAACGCAAACTTAGGAGAGGAGTATGAAGATTTTACATTTCATCATTTTCGGGGTCGCATTTGTAAGTTTATTTAATTATATTTAATGATACTCGTAATATACTTATTTGCATTTTTAGGTGGCAATAAATGCACAAACCACTACTACAGTTGCCCCAACTACTACTACTGTTAGTTTATGGGATTACTTACTGAATCCCTTTGGAGTAACAACAACAACTGCAGCAACAACTACAACTCAGAGTGCAACAACAACGGCAGTGACTACAACTACTGCAGCTCCAACGATTAATGCTTGGGATTACTTACTGAATGCGATAGGGATAATAACGACGACAACTACTACAACTCAAGCTCCAACAACAACAACTACTACTGTAGCTCCAACTACGACTACTACCCAAGCTGCAACAACTACTACTACCCAAGCTCCAACAACTACTACCACTATAGCTCCAACAACAACTACAACTGTAACTCCAACAACAACTACTACTACTATAGCTCCAACAACAACTACAACTGCAGCTCCAACAACAACTACTACTGTAGCTCCAACAACAACAACTACTACTGTAGCTCCAACAACAACAACTACTACTATAGCTCCAACTACGACTACTACCCAAGCTCCAACAACTACTACACAGGCTCCAACAACAACTACTACTGAAGCTCCAACAACAACTACTTACCAAGCTCCAACTACAACTACTACTGTCGCTCCAACTACAACTACTACTGTAGCTCCAACAACAACCACTACTGTGGCTTCAACAACATCTAATGCTTTCTGGGACTTTATTTTAAATCCTTTTAATTTAACAACAACAACTGTTGCCCCAACAACAACAACAGCTGCTACTTCAACAACAAGTACAGCTGACTCATCAACATCTGTAACATCTACGACTGCACCAATAACTACAACAACGTCTAATGCTTTCTGGGACTTTATTTTAAATCCATTTAATTTAACAACAACTACAGTTGCTCCCACCACAACAACGGCTGAAGCTACTACAACAACTACTACACAAGCAATAACTACTACACAAGCAATAACTACTACACAAGCAACGACTACTACTGTACCAGTTACAACGACTTTACCGACAACAGCAGCACCAACTACTACAACTTCTAATCCTTTCTGGGATTTCATTCTTAATCCGTTTGGATTGACAACAACTACTCTTCCACCTGCAACAACTACAACCGCACTACCTGGAACAACAACTGTATCTACACCTGTAACTACAACTGTAGCAATCACAACAACAACTTCTAATCCGTTCTGGGATTTCATTCTTAATCCGTTTGGTTTGACTACAACTACTGTTGCACCAGCAACTACAACAACTTCAGCTACGACTACAACAACTTCAGCTTCAGCTTCAACTACAACAACTCTACCAACTACTACTTCGCAATCTCCTTCAATTGAAACTACCACTTCAAATGCCTTTTGGGATTTCCTACTTAATCCCTTGGGGTGGTTAACTGCAACAACTACACAATCAAGTGTAGTATCATCTACTACTGCACCTATTACAACAACGACTACACAACCAGCAACTGTGTCTTCGCCTGCCTCAACAACTACTCCTACAGTACAATCAACAACGAAAACTTCTCAAGTTACCACTACACCTGTGAATATATGGGATCTTCTTTTCCCAACAGCTGATCCTACCGCATCTACATCTAATCCTTTCGATTGGTTGTTAAATCCATTTGGAACAAGTTCACCGGATGTAACCACTGCTGCTCCTTCTATAGGATTTCCTACTTTAAGCTCTAATTTTTCGATTTTCCCAAATATTACGGATCTTCCTTCTTTCCCAGCGCTGAATTTAACTGGAATTACTAATCCTTTGGACTTCCTATTGCCTTTATTATCCGGAAATAATATTACAGCAACGGTAGCCAATGCCAGTTCCATGCTTCATTTGAATATCAGTTCCCTTATTCCGTCACTGAATTTCTCAGAAATTTTAGATCCTTTGACAAATTTCTTCCCGAATTTGATCACAAACATTACTTCTAATACCAACCCATTGGTGTCTTTGAATATTACAAACCTCCTTGAGTCTACTGGTTTGAACTTAACCAATATTTTGAATGTTTTCAATACTGCTTCAAATAATAGCACATGGAACCCACTACAAGTCCTGACCCCTTCCAATGGAACTTCTGAAATATTTCCAATAAAACGAATACATCCCATTATTCGAGCTTTGAACTTCTTCGCAAAAATTTTCGACATGCTTGCTGATAATTTTAATGAAAGTATCTTGAACAGAACTAATGGTACAGGGACTGTAAATCAAACGACTACTACAACACCACCTTCAACCTCTATACCGATTACTCCAATCAACTTGAACCCGTTCCAGCAGTTCTTTTCGGCGATTTTCAATTTTTCGGTTTGGGTAACTGGGATCTTTTCAATGTTTAATCATTAAGAAACAAATGAATAAATGTTAATAATATTGAATAAACACTTGAAATGAATTTCTTTGGAAAAAAGTGGTGATTTATTTATCAAGTCCCTTTTAAATGGATATATTTTACCGAGAGATATTTGAACTTCTAGACCCAGTTCAGAAATAGGTTTGTTTCGAAGCATCAATAACTTTTTTATTCGATTTAAATTTCTTCAAATTAGGAAACAGTACGAGATCTATTCTAGGGAAGGGACAGCTGTCAGTAAATTTTGTTATCCTTTCTCAGAAAGGCATTGTTACTCTGAGTGGGGCGCAACGAATGCTTCCCACCGTACTCTATTTTGAGCCATTGTCTTTGCTTCTCTCCATCCCCTTCCATCAAGATCCAACTAAAGCAAAAGTCTGCATGTAACTTTTCGGTTGTCCTGAGGTGTTCATTCCAGCGCCTGTCGATCAACACTGTTACGCCGCCTTAATGTGTGACCAATGTGTCGCAACTTTCTGCATGTGATTTGCAGATCCATTATCTCTGGTAGCTTAAATCCGGAGGTCTTCATTTTGAATCTCGTTGGGTCAGAAGTTTGAGCTTCTAATTCGAAGGCACCTGTTTATAAAGAATCGGATTTATTGTAGCCTTGTTAATATGGGTTGGCTGCCGTACATGAGGACTGACACAGGCTTTGAATATTCTTAGCATCAAATCCCTTGATATTTGATGTGAGCACCAGACCATCCAAAAGCTATAAAATGTCGATCTGTCTCTTAAAAGTCTGTTGTTGAAGTCAAGTTGGGCGCCTCCATCCACTGCTGATATGCTGCTCAGATAGTTGAAAGACGAACCAACCAGTTCAGCGTGCTTATGAATTTCGTTTAGTTTTTCTTCCAAATTTTTTTGTAGTGTAGCAGCATAATATCGTCAGCGTATTCCAGGGAATACAGTTACTCTGTAACATAATTTCGCCAAATGAGTCATGACGACGGCATGCTAGGGCTGGCTTGTGAGTAGTAAGAACAACAAGTCTGCACCATATTGCACAAGGCGGAAATAATACTTTTCATTAAATGTACAATTTCAAATTTTTATATAATTTCCCTTCGCGGATGTTAGTCTTCATTAATCTGCAGATCAGAAAATCGACAACATCTATATATCATATATCTCTAATACTGATTCTCATATTTGGTTTTAAAATTAATAATTATAGAAAATTTCATCATTAGACTGTTGCAATACAATGTATCAACATTGTATTTTAATAAATTCAAAATTGCTCCAGTAAACTAAAAGAACGCAAGTTGTTATTAATTAAGCTAGGCATTTTAGTTAAGACAATCTAGCGTACTTTAGATAGTCGCACCTTTCAATTGGCAAACATTATTTTAGGATCTTGGCGTACTGATCAATAAACCTTCATCCAAACTAAAACCATGTCCCCGTCCTCATCATAAGTTCTCTATCACCATGTCCACTGATGACTGATCTCCCTACAATAGACAGGGTGGTTAAATGACCATACGATCTAAGATTGTTTGATATGTACATTCCTCATATTGACACATTTTCAGCACTTCTGGGAGAGTTCAGAAACATGTTCTCTTCTTTTTAGGTCCAAATCATCGTATGTAGGTCTTGAGTTAGTTTGCTCATGGAATTAATTTTATTTCAGACAAAATAATTTTGATATTTTGATTTGATTTGATATTTTTTTAGCACTTGACAATTGTAGATAACACTAGAATAGATTTTTCAAGTTTTGAGTTTAGTTTTTCTAGTTAAACTGTGTTAAAAATGCAAGTAATAAAAGCAAGTAGACGTCGCGCATAATCATAGCCGACTCTTTTTTAAACCTCCCTATTAAAATGACTTGATATCATATTAATTTTCAATTCAATCATGAATTAGTGTCCCTAATACAATGATAAGCACCACTGACAATTTCCACATAAGCAGTATATAAGCACTGAAAATAAATCGTAAATAGGCAATAAATACGNTCCCTTCTTTTCATTGGGTTTAATTTAATGTCAGGAATACTTTTTTGTCATCTCAAAGTCCGTCTCTATTAAGGAAACTTTGATCAATGTAATTCTTTATAAGTTTTATTAACTTGAGAGTATTTTCCATTTTCCTATACACAAACCTATTTTGTTATGAATTGCTTTTAATGTATAGATCAGGGGTTCCCAAACTGTGCGCCGGGGGTCGTGAGTCTTTTTGCCTTTTAATATGTACAGAAACTACTGAATTTTGTTTATTAGAAATTCGAATATTCAAACAAAACATAAAGCCCGTCACATTGATTAGACTCGATTACTATAATGTATTACTGTTTGTTCCTAGTTACAAGTACATATCCTTACTTCTATTATAGTTGGTACCTATTTCTTGTCAGTAAATGCAATTAAGGNTGAATTTTGTTTATTAGAAATTCGAATATTCAAACAAAACATAAAGCCCGTCACATTGATTAGACTCGATTACTATAATGTATTACTGTTTGTTCCTAGTTACAAGTACATATCCTTACTTCTATTATAGTTGGTACCTATTTCTTGTCAGTAAATGCAACTAAGTACATAGACATAATCAGAAGCATGTCCTTCAAACATGAAAACAAGGACGTAACCGTAGCTCAGGACCACCACAAGAGGTAGTTTCCTCAAGTTCAAAATATCAGTTTCGAGAGCTGACAGATAACTGTACGAACTATGTGCCCAATGATGTCAATATTAGAAGAGGACACGACTATCGTTTAGAACTGCCTATTAAACAGTCACTGCTGGTGACTGATTTCACAGCGTAGAAAATAGAACTTTTTTTATTCGTCTCATTTTGAATTTAATTTTTCGATGATGTCTTTATAATAACAATCGCCTAGAGTCTGACAGTCCACCAGCCCCGCAAGTCGAATTGTTGTTTACTTTTGCCTTTTCTTAAACATCAACCACAGCGGCAGGCAAAAAGTGCACAGCTCAGCCAAACTTCATTCGCTTTTGTTCGCATTCGGAGTTCGCAGTCGCACCTTCAGTATACTTAATCCAATCTCAACTGAAGTTGATACTTGATATCAGGTCGAGATTTGTTATCAATTGATATTTTGGATTGATTACTTTTTTTCAAAATATCTAGTACTGAATTCAGATTCAAGTATCTAGTAAAAAATATCCTATACTAAAATTTTGCACATCACTAGTCACTGCACAACCAAATTAGACTTGTTTTTGTTTTTATTTTGTTGGAAAGCGAACGTTTCGTCATATTTTGGAATAATTGAACAGAGCAATATCGCATTAAAGAAATTATTACAGAGCAGTTTTTGACGGAGTTTATTTGATATCAAAGTGGCAGTGGCTATCATAGTAAAAATAGCTTAATCACGCTTAAAGGCCAGAAACTTATCATACCATTTTCGTATCCGGTTAAATTGTAAATTTTTCATTTGCGTCCTTGTTCCTCCAGACCGTTGATATAGGGGCGCCGTCGCAAAATTTTACCTTTGCATNTGACGGAGTTTATTTGATATCAAAGTGGCAGTGGCTATCATAGTAAAAATAGCTTAATCACGCTTAAAGGCCAGAAACTTATCATACCATTTTCGTATCCGGTTAAATTGTAAATTTTTCATTTGCGTCCTTGTTCCTCCAGACCGTTGATATAGGGGCGCCGTCGCAAAATTTTACCTTTGCATGGGCGCCGCGAACTGAAAAAGTTTGGGAACCCCTGGTATAGAAACTTGAATTGCTTTTCTACCACAAAAACTATGAATCAGAAGGGATATACCATTTGGAACTTCTGACCTTGTGAAGTCAAATTAGAAATAAATAAATGTTTAAATGAGCTTCATTTACGAAAACAATTGATTCAGCTGTTATTCATTCAAACATTTATACAGACATTATTATATAACAAACAATTACTACATTAATTAAAGCAAATTTGTTTTTTGTTTTTAATTTATGCTTTAAAACTAACAAGAAAACTTTTTTGTTACTACGGATTAACTTTTTTTGTATTTTTCCGTAATATGTAATAGGCTATAATGCATATGAATGATAAAATAGTTATTTGTGCTACAAGGGTGTAAAGTCAACTGTTTTTTAACGAGTGTGAATC
>JXOV01018457.1:846-13760 GCA_001014945.1 Clogmia albipunctata | reverse complement strand
GCTATAACCTCAATTCACACTGTATATAGTATAAGACAAATTGATACAAAAATAATAATAAAAATATTTGTTAGAGTATAAAACTATTTGCATTTTTTTCAATTCTTTTCGGGCCCACTTAAATAAAATGATATGTCATTCGGCTCTCCTCTTAAAAAGTGTGCGTATCACTGGTATAGTGGTTAGCAACCAGGACTGCCTCTTNACAAATTGATACAAAAATAATAATAAAAATATTTGTTAGAGTATAAAACTATTTGCATTTTTTTCAATTCTTTTCGGGCCCACTTAAATAAAATGATATGTCATTCGGCTCTCCTCTTAAAAAGTGTGCGTATCACTGGTATAGTGGTTAGCAACCAGGACTGCCTCTTCAGAGGCGTGAAATCGAATCCTGGGCGAACGTTTTTCAGCACAAAAAATGTTCTCCATATGTTTAAAACAATGCTAAATAATATTCCTAACGATGTATAATTAAAGGCGCATAAATATAAATAAAATTAACCAATTGAATGCATCTGCTTACAACCGGTCCAGGTGATTTTAATTGACTACTAATTCAATAGAAAGCAAATAGTCATGAGAAGTCTAAAAAATCCGTTGGTTGAAATTGAGACTACCTCTACCTCAAGTCCCTACTGAAATGTAGAGGCAAATGTTTAATTTCCTTATTCATTTTCAACACAAATTAAATATTAAAAAAATGTGAAGACCTTAAACACAGAAAACTTGTAAACTCTTGAATTTTTTAAGCCTAGCCAACCCAGACTGATTTTGTAATGATTCAACCCAGATGAGGTCGTTTTCGATCCCAATAATAATTTAAGCAAAAACATTTTTTTTCTGTAATAAAACAATTTTACTTAATGAAAACATTTAAATATAGTTCCGCCGGGTTATTATTTTTATTAAACACCAAAAAAATAAGACAAATACAATATTATAACAGTAAACATCACACAATTCACTGTCATGCAAGTGACCTTTTTTCGAGGAGAAGTTAATAACTCATTGGTACTACTTTTATTACAATGTTAATGTCATCTTATAAGACAACTCATTTTTTATATAAATCACTAATAATAACATTTTTAGACAAAACACAAAATATTTTACAGATAGCTCTATTTAAGAAATTGGGAATTTTTGGCTCGTCGTTGTTGTTATAATTGTATGTTAATTGCATTTCTTTTTCTAAATATTTAAACTTCGAGTTTCAAAATCATAGATTGCACTGATTTCTTACTCATTAGTCAAATCCCGTCCTATTTCTATGAAGTTATACTCATTATTGTAAAAAATATCTAAAACCATTTTTTAAACTCTTTCCCTGAACTTCCCTGTGAACGATGGTTCGCGTGTTCGTTGGTTGTCAGTTTGAGTATTTAAGATAAGGTATTAGTTGAAAATTTACCACCATTTGACCACAAGAGTAAATGGCCTAGTGGTTAACGTTTCGGACTTTGAATCGAAAGATAGGGGGTTCGATGCCCCAGGTTCTTTCTTGTATTTGCTTTTGTTTTTCTTTTTTTTTCTTCACTAAAATCATAGATTTAACCGTATTCACACTCTTCAACGGCCAATATAATTTCTTAAATATTGATCATATTTCATCTAACTGTTACCCAAGAGACTGTTATTATTATGTAACAAAACGAAGAATTTTCAAATTCATTACTGTAATCTAAGAGGGTCGGATATATTAAAAATGTGAGTTTTTTTGTGTTTTCTCAATATTTCCAAAACTTTTTAATAAACCATCCGTTGATTACTGTCTAAACTTACTTTCAATTACTTTTGATCAATTTAAAATCGTTCTCGGATGTCAAACTTTAATAATAAAAAGAAGCACTAGTGCTTTAAAAAATTCATTAAAGCTCTTGGACTACAAAAATTCACAAGTGTCACAATATCAATTTTTTACAACAAAACTTTATAAACCATTTAGAACACTTTTGAATATTAAAAATATATGAAATTTTTGTTAAAAAATATTTTATTTTTTTACTAAAATAAAATTGAATTGCAATTTAATTATTCTTTTTTAATAAATATTTTTTAAATTAATTATATGCAATTAAAACATATATTTTATTAAATCAATACGTACTTAGACATGTTCTATAATATAATTTGGTATTGTTTGCAATTACATCTTTGCTATAAATTTTCGTAATTATTACCTATCAAGTTCACCTTACCCGAAACAGAGAGAGCAGCGAGCAGCTTTGAAACAAAGGGCACATTCTACCTCTGGCTCGTTTAATATGAGAAATAAAGAGAGTCGAAAAGCGGTCTAAAATTACGAAAGGCATTTGTTATTATTATCTTGTAATTAATAATGAGAGGAGCCGTTTAATTTGCGGACAAACTGCATTCATAAATTAATTTATGTCATGTTTCCCTTTTCTAATTACTCATCTTTCCCTCTCTTTCCATCTCGCTGCCTTTTTTGGACGATGCTGATGTTGGGGAGAGCAGGAAATCGAGCACTGCTACTACCATGGCACGGTCAAAGATTACCCGGGAGCCAGTGCAGCCTTCCACACGTGCAACGGAGTCAGCGGAGTGATCCACGTCGGCAACGAGACCTTCGTCATTCACCCGTTCTACGGCGGTGATTTATCGGTGAGTCTTCCTCTTCTAATTCACCCATATTTGTCTCCTTTTAATTTCCACGTCACCAACATGTGACATGTGAAATTTATTGGGGGAAAGAATTAATTTTAAGACTATTATTTTCTAAAAGAACATTGTTCGTGAACAAATTAACTCCTGGACCTAACTAGTTATAATGCAATTTTTCTTTTATGTTTTATTATATAATTTATTATTTATTCAGATAATACGTCAACTTTTTTTATATTATTGAAAACTTAACAACTGATAACTTATTTACTTAAATAAATATTTAACGACAGCATTTAATTTAGGCTTATTTGAGAACAAAGTCATTAAAGGGTTAAAATCTCTCTTAAACCTCTTTAGACTGTAACTAAGTCAATTAATATCTCAAACAAACAGTTTTTGAATATTAATTTCACATTGTATGATCATATTTACTAGTTTAATTGAAGATATAATTAGATTTTTTAAAAAGAATCAAATAAAAAATGAATTCCGTTTAAAATATTTTAGTTCCTACTCCAGAAAAAGAAAATAAAAAGACTTAACGAGCAATTACTGTTTTGACAAAAGTCGGACAAATTTTAAGTGTAATTTAAGTTTGTACGGATTTTATAAATGTTATGAAAAAATTCAAAATAAGATATTACGATTCTTAATATATCTAAAACACAGTTCTAATTTAATTTACATACATCAATGGCGCTACAACCAGGCTCCGGTTTTGGCCTGTCTCATTGCGCTGCTCCAAGCTGTTTGGGCCATTGACGATTGTTGCCAATTCGGCATTTCAATGTTTTTGGCGTCCTGGACTACGCAACCTTTTCACCTTTTAAACATTTACCTCCAACCCTATTACTGTTGAAGTCCGTTGGAGTTTAGTAAATGTCTCCTTAACGGCTTGAAGATGGGACACATGAAATCTATGTCGTCTACATATGCAAACAATTGGCTGGACTTGTGTGGGATGTTCCCCCTATTGAAAATGTTTGCGTCACGACTGACTTTCAAAACAAAACGAATTATTTAAATCTAAATATAACGTTGTAAAAGAGATGCACATATCGGATTTCTCTTTCAAACAGAACATCACGGATTGTTTCAATTTAAATTTAACGAATCAATTAAAAATCAACGGGATATTTTTTATGTGCGAGTAAGAGAAACAAGATGAAGCTTTCTTCATCTTCCCATAAAATTAGAAAAGGAAAGGAAAATAATGTGAGAGAGACAACAAATTTTAAATTTGATTTTCAGAAAACGAATGTTCTTTTTTTAATTTTTGAATGAATTTATTTAAAAATGTATAAAAATTTGTATAAAACACGGTCGATAAGAATTATTAAACTCAGGCCTGGGCCCACGCTATGCTCGTAGCTTAAAATACCCTTTGTGTTCAATAATGCCTTATCTTATCGTTCAAGTTGTATAAATTTTTATTTTATTTAATTATTTAATAGAAATATATGGTTTTGATTGAAAAAGCTAAAAGACTCAATACGTAAATTGGTCAATACAGTTATTTTACCAAAAATTTTATTAATAAGTCCAAATAACCTTATTTTTCACTTAATAATAGTCATAAACCCCGTAGAAAGACAACGTAAAGAAATAATAATATTAAAATTATATTTCTACACAAAACCAATACTAATGCAATATGACGAACGTGTCAATTTAGTAATTTCCAGACACAATACATTTAAAACAGTTAGTTTAAAATAGAGTTTGAAAGAGAGGTTTAAACAAAGCAAACTGTTCTTTTTTTGTATGAATTTAGCATGCTACCGTTCTAGGTGGCGCACGTCAAATATCATATTTTTTATATCATAAAGATTAGATAATTTTACGTTTCGTAGAGTTTTTTCTTTTTTTAAAAATATTTTCCAAATATAAAAAAGGAACAAAGTTCATTTTTTGAATTTAAACGTTCAACACACACTGTAATCACTATATCTACCTTTACCAATTTAAAGGAATTAACCTTTTCCATCCCCCAATATTCAAATAAACGAACGACGACTATCCAAAGAGTTGAAATTCCCCCCATCCCTCCAACCCTGTGACGCTGGTGCTTCTGCTGCTGTTGATGATAATGATAATGCTGGCGGTTTTTCCGCTGGCTGCAGACACACAATTTCATATTCATTAATGGAAATTAATTCAATAAATTTATTGCGGAATTCATTTTACTAGGGTATTATTTTTAAATTCAATTATACGAGGCAGAGGGACATACATCAGCCTCGCCGCTTTGCTAATGAATTCCGGTTTTTATAAAAGCAGGCTCAGAGCGGTCCTTTTCATGTGGACAGAATGGAAGAGTGATGGTTAATTTAAAATAATGCCATTTCCCATCTTACCCATTTCGCCAAACCGTGCAATTTATTATTGTAAATGCAACTAATGGCTGACTTTAATGTCCTTTTGAACGGGAAAAAATCGGGCAAATTGAAAACTATTATTTTTTGTTCTATTTTCACTTCGAAATTCGCACATTAAACTACTGTTTTATGAATTTATGGAAATGAGGAAGGTCTGGTATAGCTTCAAACACCCATACTTTGTGAAAAAACACAAAAAGCAGATGTTCAGAACCGCAGTCTTGTTGTAAAACATGCCCCAAACTAGCCCTGATTCTCCATTCTCCTCTTCAATGTGAAAAGAATCCAATGTGGAACATAACATGTTAATATCCGGTTTAAAGGGGTTCGTACCTTACCATCAGCATTAACCGCTGGACGAGTCGACATAATCAACTTTTCACTAGGATTAACATCGGTTCCAAAGGACACACATAAATTGAAGTTGAACTTTTAATATAATTAGTTTTAGATATAATTGAAAATTTGATTTTTTTTTAAATGCTTTCGTTTAAACTTTACTAAAAATATCATATATATGCGAACTATCCGCCCATGTTGAATACAAATTATAGGTTTTGAATAATAGCGCTGCGCCACATAGAAGCACAACATGGTGATTTCATACAAAAGATGACTGTCTTTGACTGTCTCTCTTACCTTCTTTTCGTTTTAAATGTATTGTAGAATCCAAATTTGAGTTTTACCAAAATTTTTATTCATTTATTTGCTTTGGTATTGGTTTCGTGTACAAATATAGTTTGAAATCCAGAAAATTTCCAATATTTCCAGCACAATTCTATTAATTATTTTCCTATGTTTTTCAAGACGGCATAGCACTAATGTTTCAAAGAATTATTAAAATGGCAAGGTGATTTATTTAATGTGTTTTATTACAATTTTATTGAATTAAAAATAACAATTAACAAAATTTCTTATAGATCAACATCGAATTACTTTTAGAATTACATAGGCTTTTAGAATATGATTTATAGGTAAAGTTTATATAAATAAATATAATTAAAATATACATTTAATGTTATTAATCTGAATGATCTATCATGTAATTTATTTAAAAATCCAATAAAGGCTTATGGGCCTTCTACCTGTTTAATCCTTTTCTTCCATTGATATCTAATTATGGCCACTTCCTTCCAATCGCATACTCCTAAATGATGTTGTGCTGCTTGACTAATACTTGCCTTGAATCTTTTACCAGGTTTGCCTACTGGTCTCTTCCCTGTCAGCAGTGTTTCCATAGCTTTTTTGTGAATCGTTTTTCATCCATCCTCCACACGGCATACACATCGGAGTTTGTTTAATTTCACAAACCTCTAAAAATCGTTGTCCTGATACTGATTATAAATTCACTCAAAGTCACTCAAACTCACTAATTTAACAATACCATGTACTCTATTCATTCAGAAGCTATTTATAAATAAAAAATAATAATTTCAGATATTAGGATATTCTCATTAGTATCTGTGAAATAACTTAATTCTGGATATCAAATTGATCACTATTTCTTCTAAAAATTTCAATACTTTTTTGATCGAATTTAGAGAGTTTTAGCAATTATTTTTGCATTTCAGCTCCAAACAATTGGCATTCAGCAAAACCAATGGATTTTTTTCGATTCTTTTACCTCTTAGGAACGTAGGACGTGGATTAAGACTTTCCATCTTACTCTATTAATTTCCATAGATTTGATTTCTCTCTAACACCTCCCGTAGCCTTGAACATCGCTTTCAATTGTCCTTCTCCAAGTTTCGAACGTCCAACACTTCGTTTGTTATCAAAAATCAAATTAAAAGAAAGACTATCAATGTTGTTTTATAAAAAATAAATAATAAAAAATATTTTGTAACGTACTTACCAAAATAAATTCAACTAAAATAATAATTTGAACAGATATTTATTTTATAAATCTTAAAATGACAGTTATTTTTTTAAAGATTATACTGAACTTAATTAAAACAAATGTAATTTAAATAATATTTTTAAATCTATATGAAAAAAAATACAAAATTGTAACATTTGAACGTTTAAAGATTATGGTTTTAATTACTTACTATGTAAAACAATAAATTGTACAAAAAATTAAATGCCTTCGTATTTTGAAGCTTATAAATATAGGACTATAATTATGTTCATAACTTAACTGTAATATATTCAAAACTATCATATAACTTTAGTGGTTGTTAAGGATCTTAAATAAACAGCTCCTCAGTATCTTATGCTAAATACTCTCAAAGAAAAACACTTAAATGATATGTGGATCCTATTTGGGTGTCTGGCTAGCTCTGGAAATAGATCCATCAGATATTCAGCTCCCTATCGTCGTCATCAGCATGTGTTTTTAAACTGTAAAATCTGCCGTTCACCGTTTCCATTCCTTGGTTTTGACGTGGCTCTAGAAAAACACCCGACACTAAACTACCCTCATACGAACATAGACCAGAAACTGAATAGATGTTCCGTAGATAGACGGCCGGATGAATGGATGGAAGGAGGAAGGGCGGGCGGACTGTGCTTTGGAATTACCGCAAAAGTCTGGCTCCTCGCACCGAATTGAATTAGTTATTCAAATTTCAGAGCTCCGCTTTTAATGGTGGATTGAGTGGGCTTAAGGTTTTTCGCTTTATTTTTGTGATAGGTGTAAAGATTGTAGGAAAATTATGGGAGCAAGTTTGAACTTTTCCAAATTAACAGCGTAGTTAAAATAAGTCGATTTATTTCTGTTCGTTGCAAGATCTTAGACAGTAAGGTATTATTGTATAGTAATAATAACCTTTTTTAAATGTAATTGAAAATCGGCGATAGATCTTATATTAAAAAATTCTCAAATGGGTTTATAATTTATTGATCTATGAAAAAATAAAAAAAATTCGGTCAAGTCAACTAAAAATCTGAAATTGTTTATAAGGCGGAAAAGTTGTTGCTCCCAAATCAAGTTGTTTTTAAACGTGATAAATAGAAAAAATCTTAGGAATTATATTTTTCAAAATGCAATTAATAAGAAGCCCATTAATAACAAATACCATTCTCATCAACAATTATAATCTAAATCGTAACCACAAATATTTTTAATTTGTATAAATTGTGAACTAATATGAAAAGTAAAATAAATAAAAAAATAAATAAAATTTAACAATACTATGTAAATTTACATTAGCTAAATGATTTTCAAATTCATTTTCATTATAGAAAATAAATGTTTAAATTCATAAAGCTCCTACAAATATGTACACTTACGGGAGAGACATTTCACCGGAATATTTTTAGTCGCCGATTTTCTCAATCACGATGATAGAGAAAATCTTAATTGGTTTCTGAAAAAGGATTTAATCAATTTAGTCAAAAGTTATGTGTGTTTCGCGACGGATAGTTGGATGTTAATTTATTTACGGCTGAGAATGGACTGAAGAATAACAGTTAAGTCACCGCTCATTGCGCTTTGCAATAATGAAAGGTGCTTATTCGACGCATTCCCAGTCGTTGGGACGTGAAGAGAAACAACTGGGGTCGAATAGGGCCGAGAATAAGTCGCCGCAAAAACTGTCATTTAATATGCGTCCGTCACAGTATAGTAATAAGGTGTCAATACATACACAAGCGTGTTGCTGATCTTTGCAGGTGGCCCAGTCTCCTAATCACTGATCCTTACCATTCACAGAATCACTGATATCAATTCTATTTTACTGTGAGTGACTACGCGATACATTTAAAAGACAGGTTTACAGTTAAACCTAATTTAATACTATGACCGATCAGTCCTGCGTCCTTGTGTTAGTATTACAGTAGTTGTCGTTGCTTATAATTTTTTTATTATTTTTTATTTCACATTACAATCACATAACATAATATATATATATAAAAAATTTGTAAGAATGGGATAGACTGTATGTGAGTGAGAAGGCATGAAACGTCAATAAATGTCATTCTGTGTAAACGTAAAGAACGTGTTTTAATTTGCCCTACAAATTAGTGTTAGTTTTATCGTGTGATTCATACACCACAGAAAATCTGGTTAATATGACAATGAATGGAAGTAAAAAATTCATCAAACTAACCGGACGTCGTATTAAACACATAACAAAAAAATTTACAAATTAATAATCATTACATAATTATTCATTTTAACATAAGAAAATAATATATAGAAATAATATTAAAAGATATAACTCAAAACGCTATAAATTCATTCATAGCATATTTTTTCAGTTTTTTTTATCGATTAATTAACATGCGCCAGCTAGAAGCACAGCTCGCTAAATTCGAATTTAGCGAGCTGTGCTTCTAGCTGGCACACGTTAACTGTCTGTGAGACTCAAAGTCAGTCATAGAAAGACTGAGAGCGAAATTGTTCCCATCTAGTTATCATGTCACAATTTGCAAAAAAAGTCAAAATTGGTCATATTTACCGAATGGTCATTAAAAAATTAAACACGTCGCTCTGAAATTGATCATATTAAGCGGAAGGCCACTATTATCGGATTAATATTAACCGGATGCTACTGCATTTTAAAAAAATAAAAATTATAAACTACAAACTGAATTAACTAATGTTTGAAATTATTTTCAATAATCAATTAAAAAAGGATTAAAACATTTACATGTTTTAAAATAATATAAATGAACCATAAATGATAAATATGTTTTAAAAAAAGTTATTGCAGTCTTTAAATATGTGCTGTTTTTGATTATATTTTTATCATTTTGTGGGAAAAAATCCCAGAATAGTTTCCTGGGCGAGAATGGATCGAAATCTGCCGAAGGGACGAATAGTTTCGAAAATAAAAATTCATTTCTCCATTCTAATGATAATTTGATTGCGGATGATAACAGCCTGCCAACACCCTGAGAGAGATAAAGAGAGGGAAAGGCGTTGAAATTTGTATGAACGAAAGGCAAATTCAAATTCTTGGCAACCAATTAAATATTCATTTAAAGTCCACGGCCTCTTAACGATCTGTCAGGGGGACGCTCTAACCCAACACACACTTAATATTTCGAGAAAGACAAGAATAGCGGCAATTCCCTTAATTAGGATTTAAGCAGTTCATTCGCCAAGCCTTCTCAATTTATTCATTGTCATCAGTTCCGATTCAAAAGCCGATAATCTGGTTTATGGCAAAGAGGATTTGGTCTCCTTCAACTGTCTATTTGTTAATATTTTTCGAATTAAGTCCTTTTATTAATGCAATCTTTCTATTTTTATCAGTAATAATTTTTTTGTATTACGTATTAACAAAATTTATTTTGTTAAAAAATGTGGAGTAAGCGTGCGTTTTGGGTGATGGTTTGGTTTTTTAAGCGGAATCTTAAGTTATTCGTTGTAGTGGTAAGTTTTTACAAATAAAAGAGATTTGTGTATCGGTATATAGAAAAAAGATGTGCATCGTTTAATATTATAGAAACTCGATTTTATTTAGTAATTTCATTCAAAAATTGGAAAAAAAGATGTAATTCTCATCTGTCTTCGTGGTACTAAAGACAAAAATTTTAAACGCTTGCTTGAAAGATCTGTTACATGTATTTTTGGTAGTATTTATAAGGAATTATTGTTTTAATTATAATTTTGTAGAATGTAGCGTAATTAAATTAATTGTTAAGGTTATACTTATGTTACCAAATAAAATTTTAATTCTGTTGAAAAATGTTTATATTTTAGTAGCAAATGCTTCCTATAGAAATTGTTTTATATTCGTACAGTGTTGAATAAAGTATAATTCAATACTCGCAATTAAAAAAATAAATTTTCCCTTTCAATTCCTGTAAGGAACATGGGGGGTCGCAACCTCAACCAACGGGTTTTGCGACATTTCGGTGACTATTTGTGTTCAGTGTATTATTAGTCAATTAATAGCACCTAGACAAGTTGAAAAAGGACCCAGTCAATCCTATCCGCCCAGGGATCGAACCCTTGACTCCGAAGAGGCAGCCGGATGCGTAAACACATCGGCCACGAGACAGATTATACTCGCAATTACAAAACGTGTAAATACACAAAATTAGTAAAATTCAACAACTAAAATTTATAATTTTTAATCGTAGTAGCGTAGTATGACAATATATTTCGACGTTTTTCATGTCTCTATAATAAAGAAGGCCATTATATATTAATCAATTTAAATTTTTTCACATTAAATAACAAAAAGTAAAATTCTTCTTAAATGTTGATTATGGCTTTTAAATGTGCTTTAAATGATGAGTGCCATCACGGGCATATCAGTGATACAGTGCATGGTGTAAGGTTGTCGTGATATTTTGAAAAATTGAGACCAAAAGTTCTATTCACTTGACAACTTCTTCCTTTAGTTGATTGTGTATAGACCTCAATTTAGTGGTGGGTTGTCTTCTTATTCTTTACTTCATATGGAAAAATAGCTAATAAATATTCGAATTGTATAAAATCTTGTAAAAGAACTAGTTGAAAAAACACATAATTAAACACTCGTATCTCTACTCGAGTTTAATTGTGGATCATTTTTCCTACACGTTGTTTAAATAACTATTCCTGTTCAGAGATAAAAAAGTTGATTGGCGAATAATTTTTACTAATTAAAACTGAACTTTGAGTATTTGAGGAGGATTTTATTCTGCTCTGATGTGAAATTCTTTTCTTGACTATGAGTTAAGGCCGCCTCGATTTATCGATCCCATTTTATTAAATACGTCATATGCGTTGGTAATTGACCAGTTCAGAAATGTATTGAAAAGTATTTCGTCCATCTTCCACTTACCTTTGGAATTTAGTTTCGATTTTTCGCAGTCAACGATGAACAAAAAGAACTGTAATTATATAATTTTTCTTTATTTCGTGCCAAACACTTTAATTCCTACACTAAGAACATTGTTTAAAAACAACACTCTTCTCCCTAGAATAATTAAGAGTGGTTCAATTATTGACAATAATAAAAAACAAAATATTGACATTTCCGGCCACCTTCGATTGAATTCGAATTTTAATTTCATACATCCAAAATGGCGCCAAATTCAAATCTTCGGCATAATTTCAAACAATTTCAAAATTTAAAAAAAAATAATACCAAAAAATCACTAACATTAGCTACAATTATGAATCAAACTGTCAATCCACAACTAATCCCAATCTTTTCCTTATGCTTTTTCAAATTTTGGAAATTCCACTTTTTTGTTGATTTTTTTCAAAGTAACAAGATATCCGAACAATAAATAAATTCTAAACACTTTATATACTTCTTTTACAGTATATTTAAATAAAGTAACTGAATACTTAAAATTAAATTAGAAAATAAAATTTAGAGCAACTGTTATTGTTTATGTTTTACTGAAATCAAATTCCACGTCGATAATAACCTAAACCTTGGGAAAATGGTGGACAGCTTAATTGACAACAACCAAATCTATGTAGTTATTTTAAATATTGAAAAGTGTCGTGTAAAATAATGTTTTAGTATATTTCGATACAAGTGGTGGTCATTTACCACTATTAACTCGCTTCGCTCGTCAAAGACATGGTAAAATCGTGCTGTAATAACCGATTTCACATGTATATTGAACGCTTTTTTGTGTGAATATGAAAAAATAGCAGTTAATCAATAATTACTAATAAAAACGTTTGCAAATGTATTTCAAATTGTGAAATAACAAAAAACAACGAAATTTTCAAATAAAAAAATTTAAATTTGGTTATGAAAACAATAAGTAAATTCATTAAATTTGTGACAATTTGCGTGCAAATGTTAAAATATTACAGGACTCCATGCTGTGGACCGTTTCTCTAAGTTCATGAAGAAAAATCACTAAGTTCGCCGTGTCTACAACAAAAACATACGTGGTAGTACCCAATTGCTGGTATAATCTTAGATGTCCTAAGATCTAGGATTATATGGACTTCACAGGAAGGTAAAGACGTTTTTACCTGGTAACAGTATAAATTTT
>JXOV01018452.1:3874-14650 GCA_001014945.1 Clogmia albipunctata | reverse complement strand
AATGAAAGATATTGTCTTGGTGAACGATCGATANAGAACAATCGAGAGCGATCTACAAGGTTACGGAAGGAGTTGGAGAGAGGTTAAGCCAATGGCCAAGAATAGAGTACAATGGAAGGGATTAGTCAACGCCATATGTTCCCTAGAGGAATGATAAAGGAAAAAAAACATGACAATGAAAGATATTGTCTTGGTGAACGATCGATATTGGCCCACTCTAGGTGTAAAGTTTCATATGGGACAATCTAATATTATAAAACTGTATATATTAAATGATACAAATAAATATAAAATATTATTAATTAATAATGCTACTCAAAGCTTAAGATGGCCACTTAAGATTTGCTGTAAATTGGCTGTATATAATCGAAATGACATTAATTTAATAGACAAGGGAAATAAAACACGACAATAATTTTTTGTAGACAAGTGTATTGGGAAATAATAAATTATTAAGTCTACTTTAAATCAATTTTTCGATTGACTTACTATTTTTTATAAAGCAATTAGTTCGTTTATTTGTTGCCTCAATTTATGAAACTATTATAAAGAACTCAAAATGTGTAATATTTACAAAAATGATTTTAAATCTGGTTAGTTATCGCAAATGCATCAATCAATTAATCTTAAGAAGACCAAAACAAATTTGTAATTTTTATTAGTTTATTATTGTAACAAGCTATTAAATACTGAATAAAAAGTACCCATGAACTCAAGTCTGCAATCTTCTTCAAACCAAATGACTTCAATTATAGTATTAGTTGAGTATGAAACTCACACATTTATACAGTCAATAGGTTTTTTATTTTTAAATGAATCAATTATTTTTACAAATACATACATTGTGTTTTGGGTTGTCCAAAACCCAAAGTACTAAATATTAGCGTTCGTTATTGGAAATATTGCTCATAAAGGAAAAAAAATCAATTATCAACTGTTAAAAAACTTTCCGTTACTCACCAATTAAATTTCTAAATATAGTTGGGAATGTTTTATTCTTTAAAATAATATTTAAAATTATTTGATAAACAATTATTAATGAAGTCTTAATTTGATCAGAGTTAATGGAAAGTCCGGGGTAGAAATATAATATTTTTAAAGCAGATTAATCTTTATTTTGATGCGCTATGTTCCGAAAAGAAAGAAGAAATCAATCTCCTCTTTATTAAGGTTGCTACCTGTACTGTATTATAAAGCAAGGTATTGTACTGTATTTAAAGAAAATTGTATTTGTAATCATGTTCACGACAATACTTTATTTTAAAACAATTGTTTTTATTTTATTTTGAAGAGTTTTCTCTTTATATTTTTTTAGAAAAGTGGCAACCCTAATCTTCATTGTATAAATTGTGACACAGAATGTAAGCCTTATATGTTTCTAGATTTATTGATTATACACGTATATTTTTTATTATAATAGAATTATTAAATTTAAATATAATTATAAGAATATTTACAAAAAAATATTAAAATTTTTGGATCAGTTATGTATGTAATAACAACAGTAGTCGACTTTTAGTTAAATGCTAATTTAAGAAAATATCAATAACATGCTTTTTAAAATAACAAAAAAGTGTCTTTTTACCATGAATAATATATAAGTATATTCCAAAACTGTTAAATACCTTCCCCAAAACGCATTTTGAAGTAATTTCTTAATACAGCCGTTCACGAAAATAAAGCTCTCACACATTTATTATGAATAATTAAATGCCGCGTATGTTTCCAGTTCTCATAATTAAGCAAACATCAAATATTCCATCCATGGCCCTTATAATTTAAATGCGTCATATGTCGTTCAGCTCTCTTCTGAGAGTGTGATCTGTACCACGAAGTGTAGTAGTTGTGGAAGTCACTTTCACTATTTAACTGTTAAAGGGCTTTTCCATGAATCATTAAAATATAATTCCAATCTAAATTGGAAAAACCCATTTTTCCATTTTCTCTGAATTTGAGGCCGTTATGCCCAATTCTAAAACGAGTCATTCTATATTAATTAAACAATAAGATCATCATTGGCAAATTACAATGAATTGTGGACCTCTCCTAACCACAAGTATATAGTACGAGGAGGTACAATGTCAACATTGACACGATATACAAACACACACATTCACTAATAATTGGACAGAGGAGAGCTTTTTTCAGAGAATAAAAGAACAAACCGGGTGAGTCCATGGAAAGTTCGACAATTCCACGGCAATAAACTGTATCAAAATTTGCATTTTGCACTACTAATCGAGTGTGTGGTGGTGTTTGGTAACATGCTATTCTATTGTTCTTGAAACAAACAGATTAAAAAATTGTGGGAATTTTTCAATGGACCTATCTGTGTGTGGTTAAGTGAAAGATGGCAGATGATTGTGGCCCGGAGAGTTCAGTTTGAGTACTGTGCTCATGGTGGACAGAAGCAAATTAAAATCATATACACAGGGCGAGCAGACAATAACCCGGATTAAAGCAGCCTCGATGTAATAATAATCTGTAATTTGAGTCTTTTGTAAACGCAGACACGTACGGCTAGAGTGCTGGTTGGCCTGATTACTTCTCATTTACCTGTCCGTCCGCCAATCGGAGTATAGTGGAAAAATTGTGCCGAAAGTCACAAAAGCTGCGATTTTTGTGCCCAAAGGCGCTTTTATTCTATATATTATTGTTTTGGATTCGCAAAAGAGTGACGTGTTGTAGCAAGAACGGGTTGGTTAGCTGAAAAAATTGCCGAAAAAGAAAAGTAATTGATTCTGTTGGAGCATTTTTTGGATAAAATCGTCGTCATAGTTGTTTCTCTCTGGATCGTCGTCGTCACGTGTCGTCATCAAAAGATCGACGCGACACACGATCGACAAAGTTCGTAGCTGTGGAAAGTGGCGATCATATATTGAAAGTGAGGTGATTAAAGTTTGTTGAAGCGGTGTTGTGTGTAGTTTTGATGTCATTTAGCCATTATTGCGAAAGAAACTGCCATGCGAACAAGTAAATGAGAGAGTGATCTGCCCGTGTCAATAGTGGCTCCATGAGACAGCAATCGCGATCATCGAAATCTGAAGCGTAGATCAGTGCATTTTTACACAATTATCTGTGATACTATCATCTCTCCGTCTAAAATGGCGAAATTTGCCACCATCTCTAGTGAATTTAAGTTAATGCTAAGTGCTATTGTTGTGGTCAGTTTGCTGCTGGTCGTGGCCAACGGAAACGATAATCTACAAGTGAGATTTTGATTAGAAAGACGGTTTTGGTGTTTGTACGAGAAAAAAATTTGGTAAATAAAATCATCGTTTCAGACAAAATATCAATGGAAGCAAATGGACTTTAAGTATCCGAATGAGGCTCTAAGGCAGAAGGCCATCGACGAAGGCAGATTCGTGCCCGAACATGTGATCCCGGTGGGCCTGGAAGTGTACAAGAATCGCCTCTTCCTTACCCTGCCCAGATGGAAGAGCGGAGTCCCTGCATCGCTGGCTTATATTGACATGAATGGCATGTATCGAATTCCAGTTATTCCCACCTTACTAGTGTTTGTTAAATCACTCCAATATTTACACAGACCGTCGAATTTGTATGTGATTTTCAAGTGTTGTTGACGACTAATTCAACAGCCCGCCGCCCGCCCGCTTGTCCAAATGAATAATTAAATCACAAATTTATAAACGAAAGCTCTTCGCTATGTTGTTGTTGTTGTTTTTTACCGTGAAAATGACGAGCTCACATGTCCACAATAGTTAATGGGAGAGCGTCGAGAGCCGAATCTTTGAACCGGAAAGTCAATATTAGGCAAGAGTTTTATGTGCAGAAATTATTTTCATACTGGACTCTGTTGCAATTTGGCGCTATGTGGGCTGGGCAGGTTAAATATTGAATAGTAAAATTGCAAAGATGGCCAAAAATACCGAAATAGTGAGCGTTCAAATGGTAAAATTTCTCCCTGACCGGTCTGCGAACAGCATTGGCCTTTTATGTTGCCAAATTGGCCAAACAATTGGTTATTATTCGCCTGAACTAACACGTGAGATTTCATTCCGTTGAACAATTATAGTTTTATAATTTAGCACTGTCACATGACAGAATAAAACCAGATTTTAATGAATGATTGTAAAAAATAGTTTTAAAACTCTTTATATACTATAGACTTATTCAGATTGTTACTTTCACTTTTCGTCGATCGAATTACACTTTTACAGAGTATAATAACTCAATAACTTGGCAGGTAATTTGCATTGAATATGATTAGTAAGAAACATTAATATGGTTAAACAATAATATTTAATTTAAAAAAATATACCGCTTTTTGACCTTGTGTAAAAATACTATTTAGATAAATTCTGGGTTTAACACAAAACGTTCTAAAATGAACTAATAACCGATTAACATTCCTTTGAATTAGTTGTTTCAGTCCAATATCTTTCTGAGAGTATTTTATAAAATATTAATATTCACTAAATTAGAGTCACTTTATTGTATTTTAACTATATCGCTGAAGTCTTTAACTAATGTAGAAAATAATATCATTAATACAGAAGAAAATGTCCATTTTATGGGCAAAGTCTCATTAATATTAAATAAATGACTCAATGAAAGAATTATTTATGCATCGTTTTAAAATAACTGATACCGAAAATAATTTAATTGCCGTTGAAGAAGCCACTACGGTTGTCGTTTTTAATTTGCAATTATTGAATGTCGCCAAAGTGGCATCTGTTTTTGATGTGCACCTCAATGTTTATTCGTGTTCGAGTCATAGTTGCACATTAAATTAATATACCATGTCGATTTTTGTGAATTTGCAGTCTTACGAATGTAAATGACTCATTGGGATTTGTGTTCTTTGGCTTTTACAGACAATTCTACGGAGTCGCCCAAGCTGACGCCCTATCCAAGCTGGGAGGCCCACAATTACGTCAGCGGTGACGAGGCGCCGGAAGTGGTTTCGCCGTTCCGAATCAGAGCCGATAAATGTGGCCGGCTGTGGGTCTTGGACACCAGGGTCGTGGACATTTTGGGCGATAAAAAGGTGCTGAATCGGACCCAGTTGCTGATCTACGATTTGCACAACGACGCTCTCTTGAGGCGGTACCAGTTTCCCGAAGATCAAGTAAAGAGCGACTCGTTTTTCGCAAACATTGCCGTGGAGGATGCCGAGTGCGAAAATACCTTTGCCTACTGCGGAGACTTGGGAACACCTGGTTTGGTGGTGTACTCGTGGAGCAATCAGGAATCTTGGCGATTCCATCACAACTTTTTCCATCCCGATCCTCTGGCGGGAAATTACAGTATTACAGGAATTAAATTCCAGTGGGACGATGGTCTGTTTGGATTAGCCTTGTCAAAGGCTCAAGCAGACGGATTTGCTACTCTTTATTTCCACCCACTGAGCTCAACGAACGAATTTAGTGTCTCCACAAGAGTTTTAAGGGATAAATCTTTGTCCACAAACACTTCTGGTGAAGTTTACAAAGAGTTTAAGGTGCTAGGTTCTCGAGGACCAGACGGACAGTCGGCAGCCTCTTTTCTTGACCAACTGACCGGGGTGCTCTTCTATTCCCTGCCCAATCTGAACGCTGTCGCCTGTTGGAAGACCACAAACAAGGCTTACACTATTAAGTCTCAAGGTCGCATTTACATGAACATGATCGAGATGCAGTTCCCAAATGACGTCAAAGTAGACGATCAAGACCGTCTTTGGGTACTTTCCGATCGATTGCAGCAGTTTATATACGGAAGTATTAATCCGGATGATATCAATTTCCGTATTTTAACAGAGCATGTAAAAGACGCCATTGAAAACACAGCCTGTGACACTACTCCCAAGCCCCTTCCTGACCTTATCACAAAACTGGGAGACATTCTCCGCCCACAAACGACAAAGAAACCAAACAGCAAATCCAACAGTGGAACTAAATTATCCAGTACAAATTCGCCATTCTATGCAATTTCTTTGGCAGTTTTATGGCTAACCTTTAACCAATACAGGAATTAATTATCGAACAAATGAAATATTGAATCTCGTAAAGGATATAATCTGTTGCCATTTAAATTTGCGTAACAAATGCATACAACTGTTATAATTTTTGTACATAAAAACGATTTTTATTATTATCTGATTTAATTACCATATTTTCTGTAAATTGATATTTGGAATATAGTCATTTTGTTATAAAACCCACTTCAGCGGCTCTTTATTTTCTACAAAATTGCACTTGTGCGAAAGGTGAAAGGATTTGTCGAAAGACCTCGTACTTGATTTCGATTAAGACCCAATACTATGAAATTGTATTTCAGTGGCCAATCGGTTTCGCTTTCAGGTAATGAATCACGAATAAAGCAATTAACAAGCAACAAAGCTTTTTGGTTCTAATAAAAAAAAATAATCATGAAGGCTGGGTGTGCTGCAAAAATCATATTGGCTTGAACGTATAACTAACTATAATATGAATCTATTATTTCTTGATTTTCGTTTGCTATTAATTAGAACAGCCAATGTGTTTCCTAATGAAACTAATTATGTTTCTTAAATAATATTATTAGTTATCTTATAAATTATATAACTTTTTTAAATACCTTTTTATTCTGAAAATTGTACATTAACAGTCTAGAATAATATTTAAACTAGAGTCTTTCGAAAAAATTCGGGTCTGGGTGTTTGAAATATTTACATTTCTATTTCCGTGATAATCTCTTCAATTAATAGAAAATATTTTTAAGTTTTGTCAGATCAGAAATAAACCAAATTTAAGAATGTTCTTTGATATATGTATTTTATAATGATAATTTATGAAACTGTCTCATAATTTTTAAAAAACAAATTTTAATATTAAACAAATATAATATACTTTATTGACATAAAACAATTGAATTAAGCTGCTATTAATTATTCAGTAAGAAATCTCCAATGAGGTAAGATTGAATGAATTTTTCATTAGCAAGAGAAGAATTAACATCACTACATCTGCATCACCATCCCTTCCATTGTTCTGGGTAACCATTTTTAATATACTATATCGTTTATTTTTATTGTTTTGAATCAGAAATACGCTATTTCCTACACACTAGGACTAAGACTGTATGCCACTAACACTAAAAGTATTCCGATTTTTTTGTTGATAAATTCAGGAATGAAACCCCCACTAGATGGAGCCAGGGGTTTAGTTTTTAATATATTTTTGGAATAAAATCAATATTATTTTTTACTATAAATCTACATAAATGAGTGAATCCCTCTGGTCTGGATTTTATTGACTTCTGTCGAAGTAAAAGATTGGGAATATATTATATAAACATAAATTAATTTAGCCACTTACATATTTCCTAATCGATTCACACTAAAGAAAATGATTAATTTGCACAATTTTGCGTCATTTTTGTTCCATATATTAATTATGCAGATATTTTTGAGTACGTTCATGGCCAAAATGGCTAGAACCTAGCAGTCCAACTCTTAAACTATGTATGGACAACTTGTAGGGAATTCTATAATCTTTATTTTAATATGGCTTGGCTTGAATCCATCGAGCCGTTTGGTAGCTACGTAGCGTAATAGCCTAAAAACCCGCTATGTTAGAAAATATTACCCGTAACTGTGACTTTATTAGCTGTCCTGTTGAGCTTATATTATAATCCGCAATGCAAAATAAGCACAGTTTTTTATAGCCATCATTACTTTTCTTGAATTCAAAATTTTTTTATACTATTTCCTCATTTTTCGAAATCAGGGGTTTTAGACTTTCAATGTGAGCTGCTTGCTATGATATCGTGACCCAAATTTTCGCAGTTCTGGATATATTTTGGATTGTCTAACTACCCTCATCAATCGATTGTTTATATAATGCCCCATAGCTGAGAAAAGGGGGGGTGCGGCTATAACGCTAACCCATTCGGCATTTACTGTTTTTCGTTTTTTCGCAATTTCGCAAAATTGATTCAATTATTTGCAAATCTGCTTTGACCTAAAGTTGTAATCTGTAAAGAGATATACCGTGTATAAATTTAAAAATCCAGCTTATTTTGGTTCCAGAGATATCAAGGATAAACGGGTGCGGCTATAACTTCAATTCTCACTGTATGTGTGTTAACAATCTAATTATATAGAAGAAAATGTATAATATTCTTTATATCAGAAATAAGAATTTAAATTTTAAAATGAAGTGAAATTGCTCGTTACTTTACTGTACTTTACTGTTTACTAAGTTAATTATATCTTTTATGCCTATCTATTTCTAGAATTGTTTTTATCATTTGAAGACCCTTGATATTGTATATTGTCGTTTAATATTTGAAGTATATTGTCAACAACTGAAATTTAGATAGCGAAAAAGCACTTCAAAGTTATTACTGGTACTATGGTATACTTGTACATAAATGAATGGTTTTGGAGCGTTTTGATTGTCACAGTTTCGGAACTGATAGCAATAAAATTGTACTTGAAAACATGGATATTTGGCAAATAAAAGGACCAGTATCTGGTTGGTAAAATGTCCGAACATAATACCGAAAAGACCATTGTTATTTGAGGGTTCAAAGATGATCCACAAAATCAAAGACTGGTTACTGGTCGGACCGAAACGGATTGTCCGGATACTTGTGTTGATAGTTTGTGTATTTGTGGTGATGTACCAGGTTAGTGCAAATGGACTGAATTTGAAGCTGATTTTAAATGTGAAAAATTAGTTTTCCGAGTGTTTTCATAAGTTGCGTCATCCTCCGAAATCGACCCACTCCCATTTCGACATTAACAGCACAATGGTTTATCCCGCCCTAACCTTCTGCAGAGAGCCCGCCTACAGAGCGGATGTTCTGGTGAACTACAAGCTATCCACCCATCCAAAGTTTATCTCCCATTGGAAGCGATACCCGTTTGATGAAACACCAATGTCCCAAATGTTCAACGAAGGCACCTATGGAGAGTCTGACTTCTTTTACCAGTACGGCCTTAATAAGAATAGCAACCGTAAGAAATATTTACAACCATTTATTTCTTAATCTAGGTTGTTTAAGTATGTATTTTTAGATAACTCTTTATAGATATTTGGGATATTCGTACAAAAATTTCAAAACTTCCGCAAAGTTATTATCAGTAAATTAATGAATTTTAAACGTATATTAGATGTTTCATAAATATTTGAAAAACCTGTATTTTATACATATATTAAAAGTTTATTTAAATACATATTCCTTTTATACATAAGTTGTTTATTTGAATTGGGAAGCTTGGAAGAAAAAAACATACACCGAAATTAGAGCACACGCAATTACCTTCGAAATTGAGAAGCTAAAGTTATTTTTAAACAAAAAACTTCTACATTAAATTTTATTCCATTAATATGTACAGATTCATTGACTAGATCATTCGTTATAAATTAAAAATAATAACTATGGTTAAATATTGTTATATACTTTTTAAATAGATTAATTCAATTAAAAAAGAGAAAATTCGTTAATTAAAATGTTACTTTAAAATAGACGTAAACTTAAGAAGCAGCCTTCACTTCAACTATGGCAGGTGTCACACATTGAAGCCTCTAGTCACGACTAAAGCTGCTTGGAAGGATGTGGGCTATTCCGTTCTGCTAAAGCATAATTTGAATTCAGTAGCAGAGTCCGAGAATAATGTGAAACCTGGATGGCACCTTTTCATTCATGAGGCCACTGATCCTTTTTCTGAAAATCGAATGCAACTCTCAGGAAGAGTTGAACACATGTTTATAGATGTAAACGAAGAGGTCGAAATCAAATTAACCGTTCAACATTACGGCATGATGTCAGATGCGGATAGTAGCTGTACACATGATACCACATATAGTAAAACAAAGGTAAGATATTTCTTGGAATTAAATAAGAGTCAATTGTAGTTAATATTTATAAAATTATAATATTTTTTTAAAAAAAGGTAAATATCAGGGAAACCCATTACTTCTTTCATTGTCCAAATCAGCAGCATTTCCAGTGAATAAAAAAGGAGTAGGAGATGGTTTTTCAAAATTTAAAGAAACATAAATGAGTTATTTGACAGACCTTAAACATAGTCTATCTCGTAATTTTTATTCATCTCCAAATAATATTTCTTGGCCTTCACTCTGAAACTATTTTTTGTATAATAAAATATTTACTACAGCAATCTAGATAAAATAATTAACTCATAATGTTTATTCAAAAATTAAAATATCATATAAGAATTTTTCCAAAATGTTCGAATTTCTATTCTTTCTAAAACAAATCTTTGTTCGTCCAGTACGATACGTTGTAGTCAGTTTACTAACCGATTTCCAATCAAGACATCCGACGCGCGCCACCTAGAAAGGCAGCAAGCTAAATTCATACAAAAAAGAACAGCTTCCTTTGTTTCAACCTCTCTTTCAACCTTTCTTTCAAACTCTGTTTTAAACTAACTGCTTTAAATGTATTGTGTCTGGAAATTACCAAATTGATACGTCTTGCATTAGTATTGGTTTTGTGTACAAATATAATTTTAATATTATTATTTCTTTACGTTGTTCTTTCTACAGGGTTTAGCCTTAATATCTCGGTCCAATTTCTGAATCACGCTTTGAAGCTATTTGTACATATAAAATAAAATCGGATTAAATATAATATTATATATTTAGCATTATTTTTATTTTGGTTAAAATTTATGTACAGTGGACACCGTTTATAAAGGCCACGGTTAATAGGGACAAAAGTTTTATTTGGCAAAACGCATAAGAACGGCCGTATATAAATACATTAAAAATTCATCGCTTTATACGGCCGTTCTGTGGCCAAGATCACTACTACAAAGAGTTT
>JXOV01018445.1:0-11499 GCA_001014945.1 Clogmia albipunctata | reverse complement strand
CCCACACGTTGTTTAAATAACTATTTCAATAATCTCATTGAATTTATTTTAAGGTTTGTAATTTATTCATTTATGTAAAATTTGAAATATTATATTTTACGAATATTTTGAGCATTCATCGATATCAAAATAATAGTGAGTTTTCTTAATTAATAAAATAAATATTTACACTACATTCCATTAAGGAACTTGGTGAAGTCTCAACCTCAACCAACAAGTGTTTGACTTCTCATAAATATANTGTAAAATTTGAAATATTATATTTTACGAATATTTTGAGCATTCATCGATATCAAAATAATAGTGAGTTTTCTTAATTAATAAAATAAATATTTACACTACATTCCATTAAGGAACTTGGTGAAGTCTCAACCTCAACCAACAAGTGTTTGACTTCTCATAAATATATGTTTTTCAGTGAGTTAGTAGTCAATTAAAAGCACTGTCTTTAATTATAAAATTTTATGTATGTTGTATTACAAGCAAATAATAGAAATCACGGGAATCGTTTTTTTTACTAAATTAGAAAAAAAAACGATAAGTTAAACAATTTTAATTTAATTTGAAATTTTGAACTGGTCAATAATATTTTCATTTAATTTTCCGGATATAAAATGGGTTGTTATTCCTGGAAGTAATTAGAATGAGGGACAACTTGCCGACTTGACCGAGACTCCTAATTAGTTTTGCCACAAAATGACCGCAAATAAATTTCAAGTGACCCGTCTAGGGCGAAACCCCACGGAGATCCTGGCTGGACCGATTTGAGTGCGCTCTGCTGATTATCTGGGTGTCATTGTCATTGACATGTTATTAAATTTATGCAGTGTAGCATGGAGAATATGGAAGAGGGAATCGGACATGCGATAATGCAGTTTATCCAGATCAATAAGCAGTTCGAATTATTTATCCCGAGATAATTATTGCAGTCCGTCTCTCCTCTTGACCAAATCTATCTGAAGGAAATACACTATGTTGCAAAGGTTTAGAAACAGATTCCCTATATTGACTACACTGTATTATAAATTATTGTTTTAACATTATTGGACTGATGTGTTATTTAAATTTATATTTTTGAGGTTTTGCTTAGTTTTCCAGTTTCTGAACAGGAAATTGTTCAGCTTTTATATGCCCAAACTTATATTTTAATAATAAAATTAATTGAATTTTATATTTTGAAAAAAATTGTCGAATACATTAAAATAAAAAAATTATTTTACATGAAACATTTGAAATATATTTTGTTATTTTTTTAAAATTTTAATAAAATATTTAATATTTAAGTAACACTTTCAAATCAAAGGTTTTAATTTACTTTGTGTAGTAGAATTCTGGGCTGTATTTAAAAGATTGCGACAGAGTGTAAATTGGTAAATATATTGACAGTTTCTGCGGTTTCTGCTCATATTGTGGTCATCTGCTGATGGAGAATTGTAGGGTGAGGGGTTGAAGAGAAGGGTGAAGAACAGAGATCAAGTGCAAATCTGAAGCAAATTATAAATAGATAAATTTGTGACCAAAGTTCGATTCCATCTGCACCGATTATTTGGCAAACGTGTCCCATCAATGGCGATAAATAACCGAGTGCAAATGTTTGCTAATGTCAATTAAATTAAAGATCTCTTTATTTATCCGATTCTGTTTTTCCTTTCCTACAATTGCCAATTGAGACAGTCAAGAAGTAAACAGAATGCGATTTTTACCCCTTATCGAAACTGTTGAGGATATACATACGGAATTAATTAAACTGTTAACGAAACAATAGGGAGACACTTTATCCTTTGCACAAACGGTGCACAATGAATCAAAGTTTTCGTTTGGCTATTATTCGATTAGCATTAAATAAATAAAATTTAAATATGAAAAGGATAATAAATCACTTGAATTAAAAAATAATTTCTTTAAGAAAAACAGTAAAATCCTGTTAATATGACTTTGAAGGTAAGTGAAAAACACGTAATAATATTCGGACATCAATATATCTGATTTTTTATAATTACTATACATGGAAACCAAACCAAATGATGTGTATGTCGTGGTTATTATAAGCGGTTAGTCACTTTAAGCGGAGTCATAATAACCGGATGCCCATGTAGTGTAAATTATAAAAGTTAATCAATATTATGAAAGTTTATATTAAATATAATTTTCGTTATTGTTTTAAAATTACATCGATAACAAAGAGGTTAACAATATATAAAGCCTGTTTATATATTTATTATATTAGGATCTGATCCTTTAACACAATACCCATGCCGGTGATACAGTTATCCTGAAAAATTACTTCACATTATGGTTTAAAATATGCAGATACGGTACTTTGAATGAAAGAAATAATGGCCTCATATCCACAGAAAGGGAGAGCCCCAAATGTTAGCCGGAATTTAACCGTCAACGATATCAATTATGAAGTGGTTGATTCATTTCAGTACCTTGGATCCACAGTAAATCGTTTCAACACCGTTTCTGAGGAAATCCAAAGGAGAATTTTGGCTGCAAACAAGTGTTTCTACGGGCTTAAGAAACACTTCACGAGCTCTCTCCTAAGCAGAACGACTAAAGNCAACGATAGCAATTATGAAGTGGTTGATTCATTTCAGTACCTTGGATCCACAGTAAATCGTTTCAACACCGTTTCTGAGGAAATCCAAAGGAGAATTTTGGCTGCAAACAAGTGTTTCTACGGGCTTAAGAAACACTTCACGAGCTCTCTCCTAAGCAGAACGACTAAAGTGCGTTTGTAAAGGACACTAGAGAAACTAACATTGACATACGCAAGCGAGACGTGGGCTACCACTACAAAAGACGAAGAAGCGCTCGGCATATATGAGATGAAGCTGCTCTGGAGTATATTCGGAGCCGTGAACGAATCTGGTGTGTGGTGCAGAAGGTACAATCATGAGTTATACCAACTGTACAAATACCCAGATATCGTCACTGAATTTCGAGTACAGAGACTCCAATATGCTGTGCACATTGTCCGGGTTTCAACATCCTTCCGGATGGGAGACAAGAGCAAAGGACCGCGCCACGTGGAGGCAAATTTTAAGGCAGGCTAAGGCCCGATCGGGGCTGTAACGCCAGGAAAGAAGGTACTTTGATGATACTTTACTTGTTACGTTGTTTAATCTAAGTGGATCGGAGAAACATATCAATTCTCCGATCCACTTAGATTTCGAGCTAAGTCCATATATTTAAAATGTTATTTCTATTAGTGGCTTTTAATGTTATTAGTAAGTATCAAAAGCAAGAATGGAATTTAAAATATAGCTATCATATAAATTTATACAGATTTCCAATTACAAAAATATGTATTATCAATTTATTATTTTAGAAATGAAAACTACTTGGATATAAATAACGTTTTATAAGAGATTAATGATCATGAAAAATAGGGAGTTTTAAAATGATTTCTATATTTAATAATTATATATTGAATATATTGTAATTATTAAACATACAATACCATAGTGCGCCATTACATCATTTTGGAAATGTGCGAAATTGTGTGTTTCTTTTTGCGAAAACGATAGTAATTAAGAGAAATCATAAACAAACACAATCCAGACCAACAAAGAGTGGGTTTTATTTGATTAGAGTTCGATTTCCATGGATAAATAGGAGAGAGACAATGGCTACTAATTCCTGGCATCCTCCTCCTTTTCTCCATAAGAACTGGACATGTCCATTGTCCAGCCATTCTTCTATTTTCTGTCCTATCTCGGATCACGTGTTCTATTAAAGGCACGTGCCTCTTTAATGACCGTGTCAAGGGACTCTCCATAATAGATTCGTGGACACATTTCAAATCTCCAATGTCCAGCTCCTGGCTTCCAGAGTCCAAACATCGAATTACAGTAAATTTATTATTTATCAAGTAAATCAATAAGTGTTGGCCATCGTTGTCCTGATATTTGATGCAGTGTAAAGTGGTGCATTTATCATTAATTCATCGGGTAAATGTCAACAATTATCCACCCACCCTTGTCTCTTCTCTATCAGGCCGTCTTTAAAAGAATCCTTCAAATTCGTTTATATTTAAGACTGTTATAAATTTTTGTTTGATAAACTGTGCTTCATAAAATTAAAATTTTAAGATCAAATCATTAATTTAAAACACTTATTCTTTTGTTGTTTTTAATTAATTTATATATAATAACTGTAATAAAGAATTGACTTTTGAACAAAATATTTATAAAATACACTTGAATACTAAAAATTAATAATTAGCCCGGCTGATTATTTAAGTAGGATACAAATGATTTCTTAAGGTTTATAAAATTATTAAAGTTTCAATAATGAAAAATGGTGTACGATTAATAAAAATACAATTAATTAATTTAGCGTCGAGATAATTAGTTAGACTTAGTAGACTTAAGTGACACTAAATAGACGGTGTTAATAAATTGCAAATTAGTCTATCGTTATTTTAATATTTCATTTGTTAAAAGTTAAAAACAATATTTATCTTAGGAAGTCATTTAAACATTTTCTATTAAATATATTTTTTTAAAGTTTATTCAACTTTATATATTTATTTAAACTGAACATTATGGAATGAAATAGTAAAATATCTTAAGTGAACAAAAAGAATAAAAGGACACTATATGTAAACAGTAATTGCAGATGTTAAAAAACTCTAACTAAAATCAAACATTTATATAATCTATTTTACGAATTTACTCTAAGTATTATATATTAAATAAAAACCTTAATTAAAATAATTAAATTTAATAGTTAAATTAAAAGAATTATATTTACTAATAACTGGTTACAATATTTTTATTATATTTAAACAAAAAAAAAAAACAGAATCTGATTTTGTATATATTTCAAAATTTGATTTTTCTTAACGATTTCTTTTGTTATTTCCAATTGGGTCTGTAAAATTTCTATTTAAAATTATTAGAAACGTTTGATCAATTGAGAAATCGATTGATTTTGTAAATTTGATATTATTTCAAATTAAATAAGTGTACAGATTGGATTAACCCCAAATAAACAATAAACCAAAATTCTTTTATTTTTAATTAAAAAACTTTTTTATTCATATCATTTTATTTCAGACGTTTTTAAATTTTATAATTTAATATGAACATAAAGATTTTTAAAAAGCATATTTAGAAATTAATATAACAACGATAATAACATATATGCCTAACATTATAAATATAATTATATTTTTTTGTTTTTTATGCCTGAAATACTTCAATTTGTCATATAATGGACATCGACTAAATGCACCAGAATTTTGACTAACAAGATTTTGATAAAACATATATTTTTTGACACCATATGCCTTCATCAAGGTAAAATTTAATTGTATGTGATAAGTTATATAATGAGAATAGTCGATGATGTGTTTATTAAAAAGATTTCGATCCAGTTGGTTGATTTCTACTAAAACAGCAAGTTGATGTTGAAAGTCGCCATAATCCTTACATTGAGTGAAAAAAATTGCATCTCCCGCAAAAGTAACATTCAATGAAGAGCAGTTCTCCTTTGGACTTTCTGATTCCCACACATCAATATTGGTCACATTGGTCTCCAGATCAACGTTTAATTTTAAATCATAATTACACTTTGAGTTAAATATCAGAACCACCACTTCTCGAGGAATTCCAATGACTTCGTTTTTATTTAAATAGTTTGGATAAAATGGATATCCATTGTTATCAACAAACGAATCAAACGCATATGTTTGATTATCAACTCCCACAGCTGGACTGGATAAACCTGAAGTTAAGAGACAGTCAATCATTTCAAAAGGTGATACAAATTTTAAGAAATTCAGTAAAATTATAGCTAAAACACACATTGTATTTTGAGATATAATAACAAACTGATTAATATTTTACCGGAAGTATAATATAATAATTCCGAATATTATTAAGAAATAAAATCCCTTGTGAGACTTTACCTAATTAACTAATAGAATTTATATTACTTTTCCGTATTCATTAAGTAAGCCATTTACCGAAACAGGAATAAGATCAGGTAGCTTTTTGTGATTTTGTTATAAAAATATATTTGATTTAATAGAGTTGTAAAAATATGAAAATTATAAATTAAATTGTGTAAATTTGGGAAAATAAGTGTAAATAGTAAATTGAAATTAGTAGTTGTAATTGGAATGCTTTTACCTTTAAAGTCTAATTAATATCACTTGTTATTATATGAACACATTTTGGTCGGGGCTGTAATTTAAAAAAATAGCCAAGAAAAACTGACTTGGAACTTGGAAATCGAACATCTTTTTCTACAAGTTTGGGAGATATGGCAATCAAGTCCTTATACATGAGTTAAAATTTCTATTATCTCTTTTTAGTGCAGAATCCTTTTTCATATTATAACTATTGCAATATGAAAAGTACAAGACTTACAAGACATTGACCAGAACAACATTTAATCATTTAGCCTATATTCTCATTTCAATTTTTTGCGATTGCCAAAATTAAGTTTTTTCGGTACATTGGATCCATTTTTAATGATATAACGCCTATAGCGTTGAGATCTATTTAAGAGCTTTCAAACACAGAATAGTATAATTCAATACAAGTCGTGAAATAAAGGTTAATACTCCTCGAATTAACCATGTATTTAGACGAGCGCAGCGAATTAAAATAGGAAATGAGTGCTGTAGTAACCGTTGTCACATGTGTTTCAAGCGCCATTATGTGCAATTCTGAAAAAATATCAGTTAATCGATAATAAATAGCCTTTCACAACGATTTTTTCAAATAGTGCAACAAATACTCACAACGAAATTTTCATATTTAAATAATTAACTTGTTATGACAATAATATGTAATTTCCTCAAAATGGTGACTAGTAAGACATAACGGTTTTTTTTTCTAAATGTGCAACAACAATTCACAACGAAATTCTCAACGGAAAATATTTCAATAATATTGTGAAGAGATATGGTTATGACAGCAATTTGTAATTTCATTGAATTGGTGACAATTTGCTTGCAAATTTTGAATTATTTCAACTCTCCGTGCATAAAAGTAAATCGATACAGAACCAATTTGCGTTAAGAAAAGGTTACTTTTCATTACGGAATTGCACAAAAAATATTCATTTATCTTTTGCTCACCCTAAATTTAAAGGAGGATGTTTAAATTATGGTTTTAAAATTATTTTTTGTTCTACAACAAGAAATGAAAAATAGCTTTTTAGTCATAATATAATATTTTATTTTACATAAATTACATTTCTATATGGAATCTATAAATTTAAGTTGTATTATATTATTTTCTAGTTCTTTACGAAATATTGAAACAAACTATTGAACTATATTATTATTATTATAATAAAAATAATAAAATACACAACAAGTGTGGTTATAATTTTGGGTCTCTTATTTTTCACATACTTCAATTTGTCATATAAAATGCAGTGTTTGAATGCGCAGAAGTTTTTACTTAATAGTCTTCGATAAAACATATATCTAATTTCATCGTACTTTATCAGATGTGTAAAATTTACGATAACATTAAGAGATACATAATGAGAATAATAATTAATGTGTTTCTTATATAAATTTCGATTTTGTAAATTTATTTCAACTAAAACGGCAATTTGATGTTGAAAATCGCCATAATCCTTACATTGAGTGAAAAATATTGCATCTTCAGCAAAAGTCATAGACAATGAAGTGCAGTTCTCATTTAAAGTTTCAGATTTAAACACGTCAATACTGGTGACGTCGGTTTCCCGATTCACGTTCAGATTAAGATTAAATTTACACTTTGAAACAAAAACTAAGATCACAACTTCTCGTGGAATTCCAATGACTTCACTTTTATCGAAATAGTTTGGATAAAATGGATAGCCCTTATTATCAACATACGAATCAAACGAAGACGTTTGATTACCAACTCTAACACTTGGACTGGATAAACCTGAAGCTATAAGACATTCGTTTATGTCATGGGATAAGTTGAATTTGCTTAAAAATATTAAAACTGCAGTTACTCCAAGCATGGTTGTCCTATATTGAGTCAAAACGGTTAATTCTGAATTCATTTATGTGGATGATAATATTACTACAATCGGAATGTCGTTTCAATAGTGTTTTAATCCTTTGGGAGTTAAATAATTTTATTAAATTGATTAAGTTGAACTATTAGTATATCGGTTGAGTAAATTGAAAACATTATAGTATATTTCGATGCAAGTACTGAAATAGAGGTTAGTATTTACATTTTTTTTTTAAATTCAATAAAATCTTAGTTGCCTCCGTGAGACGTAAAAATAGACGTAATTCTTCGTCTTTCAGCGGGAAGATCCTTACATTAAATAGATCATTTCGCCATATATTGTTTCATTTAAAAAAATAACCATAAGAAAGACTTTTTTTCGCTCCTTATCATTCCAACCTTAGGAAACATAGGGCCTTTTCAAAGCAGGATTTTTCTGTGTTTCGTTTATCATTGTTAATTGAAATGAGTGATTAGCACATTGCTAATTCTCTAATAATGTTGTACATCAAAACGTGGTTTGGTGTACTATTTTTCTATGAGTTGGCGTACCATTCGCTTCCATAATGAATCAGTTCATTTAATGGATTCGATGAAAAATTTGAAATAGGAAATTAGGAGTTTGAAAAGGAAATTTTTAGTTCAGAGTTTGGAATGACTTTCAAAAATGAATTTTTTCTATGAATATATTAAAAGTTATGTATTACTTTTCTTTAAATAAGGAAGCCTAAAAAATGATTAAATTAAGCATTTAACTAATGTCTTATAATTAAATTAGTAATTTAAGCAGTATCGGTTTTAGTATTAAAGACAAAGAAAATTCATTCACCCTTTTGAAACAACCCTTATCATCCATATCACAAACTCAGCCAATTGAACGAATTGTTTATTTAAAATAAATTAGAAGCCATAAATAGACTGAATTTAATGTCACTTTTGATTTAATTCTGTGAAATTACATAATTTGTAAATCGAATCGGTATCTTTCATTGAAAGTCGCAATAAAACTGGATTTTACGACATCTGCTGATTGGAATCCGTTTAAGCGGGCGTTTATTACCGGTTGCTCTGGTGCTCCCAAAGCGCATCCAATCTCAGGATCCGAATCCATAAAACGTCTTTAAGTAAAAAGCAATCGCAAATAAATGGTCCGGAAATTCTCAATGATGACTTATAGCAAAAAAGCAAAGAGAGAGGATAAATTGTCCAACCTTTAACCTTCAAATGCAAATTCATATCAATCAAATGGTGTTGGATTATTCACCAGGTGCAACACTGGAGTACATCATTTCAATTTCATTTCCCAGGGCTCTCAATCTTGGATTTGATGCTGAACAAAGGGTAGTAAAAACAAAAAGTCCCCTTCACCTCTTCAAGAACATATTTTCCTTCAGTATTAAACTGACGATGCTATCTCCGGGATTAGTATTCTGTTTCTGATTCTCCAGAAGAGATGATGACAACGACGACAAGAGCACTCCGAGTGGAAATCAATTGAAAGAAAATTGCAAACACATTAGCAAAAGCTTCGTAATTGAATGATCATATTTTCCATATTTTCAATTTTCATTATCGACGCTCAATGACAGAAAGAAATAAAGACTGCAAATAACATCTGTCCACTACGAATTTGTTCCAATGAATATAGGATTTAAAATAGTCTTAAAAGAGACATAAGAACCATAAGTGCACCAAACTTTTTGTTAAATATGTCACAATACAAACGAGAATAACTAATATGTAAAAAAATCGAACAAAATAGGAATAATAATGATAAGAAAGGGTTTAACACATCGAGCCCAAGAATAACACCTGTATGACCATATACTTTACAGGAAATTATTTATACTTATCGAAGAAAAATTCTATTAATTGAGTCCTATTAACATCTCAAATGCAAACTACATTCTTTAGAAGAATTGCCTCACTTTTAGCTCAGAAAATCTTAAAACTTTGAAAATAAGCCTTAGTTAACAATTACAACCAATTTATAGCGTGATTGTGCTAAATAATTGTTTTTTTTATTGCAAAATTGTGAAAGTTTTGATTTTTAAAAGAACACAAGCTATTTAAGCGATGAAACCATATCAATTTTGTAAGAAACCCTACATTACAGTATTATTACTATGATAGGTATTCATAATTTAGCAATCAAGTCTTGAGATTTAAACCCTTCTGTATACATTTTTTAACCATGTGTCAGATATCTCCTAATTCTTTAAATGATTCAAGTTGATATAAGGTGGATTTCCTGTATATATCGACAATTTAAGTTTGAAACAGTGCCATTGATCTTAAAAAACCCAAAAAAAAGAATATGGTCCTACAAGATTTATCCTGGAGGCTTTCTGCCTGATGCGTTATTCCATTCAATACCCTGCCTCATGTTCCTTATTATCCATTTAATGAATTAATAGATGTAGGTTTAAACCTCTCTATTATATCTAATTCAAATGCGTTAATTTTGGGACACTCTTTGTAAAGAAACAGTAAAAATACGGACAATTTATCTTTATTTTTATAAAAATTAATTATTCTTTTACCAAAACCGCTGTAATAATAAAAGTTTCATTATTGTTTATAATAAAAATTATATTTATATTTTTGTTATTTTTATTTTATTTTATATTTATTGATAAAGTTTATTTAGTTTCCATTGGAGGGTTTTACTAAAACATGGCAATAAAATAATATTCACGAACTATCGAATACATATTAAAATCCATTAAATTTCTCAGTAGACAACCCTTAATGTGGAGATTGTGACAAAAAGATAACAATTTCCAGTGCAGAGATAATCTTTCCGACTGAGTGGCCACCTTTTCAGTGTTTTGCAAAAATTGCATTACTTTGTGAGAAGATGAAATGACGTCATTGGCTTTAATTGAATGTAGGAGGAGAAAGGACACTCATAATATCCGTTCTGCACTCTCGTGTAAAGGTCATCAGTTTTGTGGACAATTTTCAAACAGAAAAAAGGATAATTGGCTATCATAAACTAAATGGCAGAGTTTTAGTCAACGCTTACGTGAATTCAATACACATTGGTCAGGGAAAAAGTTAACATTTCCACTAAATGAAGGAGAAAAAACATGTATAATTACACCATTAAATCACTCTGAGCAATCCATTAAAGCAACGACGACGATGAGGGTAACAAAGGACGAAAATATGTGCGACAAATTCCCTGCGCTTCATTAAAGAATTCAAAGCGTTTTTGTTTGGGTGGAAAAAATTAACAAAAAATGCCGTACCGTAGGTCAGTAATCTCGGAACAAATTTCCAGACATTTTTCACTAAACAGTTCCACTTTTTCATATGCACAACATCAAATGGCACGTTTAGGGTAAAATGAAGGTTTCTTTATGTTTTTTTGATATAATTTAACAGAAAATAATAGTTGAATACTTTATGATTAAGCATTCCATATCTAATAAATTAACATTAAAATTAATATTTAAAAGAGTTTTTCACATTTAGCTAAAATTTATTTTATACAATTTTGTATAGTAAT
>JXOV01018444.1:0-19216 GCA_001014945.1 Clogmia albipunctata | reverse complement strand
GCCGGGTCCAGCTTGTAATAATATATAAATTGAGAAACAGAGAACAATGTGATACAGATTTGAAATTTTTAAATTTATTGAACCGATGAATTTTTTTTTAGATTTTCGTGANATTTCTTTGTTTAGATGAATTTATATTTTCTTAAAATAATACAAGCTGGCAAGACGACGTTTGCCGGGTCCAGCTTGTAATAATATATAAATTGAGAAACAGAGAACAATGTGATACAGATTTGAAATTTTTAAATTTATTGAACCGATGAATTTTTTTTTAGATTTTCGTGATAATTTATTATAAAATGCATAAAATGTTGTATAAAACACGGTCGATAAGCATTATTAAATAGACAGATCTTCTTTCAAATAATCGCTACGCTCGTCCCTTTAAATAACCCTAATGTTTAATGAATTTATATTGGAGTCGAAAACGACATCTGGGTTGAATGAATTCAAAATCTTTCTGGGCTGGTAAGTGTTCAATAAACGGTTTACTAACTGTTTTGATATATTTTTAAAAATAATTAAAATAAAATAAATTACATGAGTTCATTATACGAGTACTTGAATAATGATTCCTAGTTAAGAAAGCTTATTTTAGTATTTGATTTCGAAAATTATTTATGTTTAGGTTAAAAATTTATTATAAACACAATTTTCTAAGTTTTACAATACAGATTAATTTTAATTTTTTCCCAAAATTAATTTTTATATTGAAAATCATAAATTTTCCATGAATTACTTCAAATTCTGGCATAAAATATCAACTAATTGAATCGTAAAAGATAGTATCGATTGAAAGTATAAGAAATGCAAATACACAGATTTTGCTGAAAACGACCATTGGAGAATAAAGATACAATATTGATTCACTGGCAAGCAGTAGTATATAAATAGAGCTTGATTCGATTGGTTATTTTGCATATAGATAAACCGACAAACGTATATGAAATGTGGAATTGATTTTAAGCTCAAATAGATTTTCAATAAGGTATTTGAGAGGATAATATTTAGATCATCGAAAGCTATTTAATCTTGGGTTATTATTTCAATCAGTTTTAATGGAATGAGTAAATAAGTTTTTATAAATGGCTTAATTTATCTCAGGAGTATATTTTCAGAATATTTCATGGATATTTATAGATAAGTCTCAATTAAGGTTATAGCCGCACCCGTTTATCCTTGATATCTCTTAAACCTTGATCTTTAAATTTACACACAGTATATCTCTTAACAGATTACATCTTTTTGTCATATGAGATATACAAATACTTGAATCAATTTTGCGAAATTGTGAAAAAAAAACAAAAAATCACAAGTTCCAAATGGGTCAGCGTTATAGCTACACCCCCTTTTCTCCTCTGTGGAGCGTTATTTAAACAATCTATTGATAGGGGCTGTTAGACAATCCGAAATATATCCAGAATTGCGAAAACTTGGATCGCGATGTCAAAGCAGGCCGGTAGTAGCTCACATTGAGTATTAAAACCTTGATTTCCAAAAATTTCGGAATTCGAATAAAGTAATGATAACTATCAAAAACTAGGCTCATTTTGCATTGTATCTGATAATATGGGCACAATAAGATAGCTTTAAAAATTCACAATTTCGATTAATATTTTCTGACATAGCGAGTGTTACGCTATTACGCATCGTAGTTTACAAACGAATATTATATAAGAAATATACTGTCTGTAATTTTGAAGATCCAACTTCTTCTGGTTCTAGAAATATCAATGATGAACGGGTGCGGTTATAGCCTTAATTCACAGTGTATATCTTGAATTTGAATTTATAAGAAATAAAAATTAATTTTTTGTCTTTAACAATATAAAAAATAACATGTTACAAATAATTTCCTTTCTATTCCTCTAAAACAAGCAAGTGGTAGTATAGTGTTGTTAAGTTCAGGGAAATTTAATGAAAATGGTTTAGATATTAAAATATGTTCGATAATAATCAAGTGAAAGACCCCTAATATTTTTTTCGTTCACATCCTCAATTATAAGTGGACTTTCCATTCCGGCACTGTATCGGTGGCCTCGTTTGACCCATGGATCAGAATTTACTAGATAAATTATGATGGATGCCAACGCTTGGTTGGGTACTCTTTCTCTTAGGTTTAAGGTGGGGATGCCTGGGCGATTCATGCCGAAAGGATGAAGTTCAACTTTTTCTGAAGAATTAGCGTTTTAGTACTGTATAAGGTTTAGTTTAAATTTATCTATGCATTTTCTTTGTTCGTTACTTTATTGGAAATTTTATGCTAATCATTTAATAATCAGAAGATAAAGAAACATTAAATAAAATTAAATGAATTCACTACATTCGATTCTCGATAATTTGTTGTCGCAGCATTTCAGGTACATATTGTCTTTAAAAAATTTACTGAGCCAGCGATGAAACCGTTTGATAATTCAAAATATTTAGGGGCATATGATTTTCGAATTATCGAGAGGCGACTAAATTTTGTTTTCAATTAATAGAACCTAGATGAGCTGTATACGGATCCAGTTAAGAATTCGCTAGAAATATTTTTCTATTTTTTGCTATTGATATACACAAATGGAAACCCTTCGGGATCATCCCCATTACATGGATATATAGTAGGCGTAAACTTAAAAAAAACTTTACATTAACGCCAGTACTTAAATAAAATTATATTGTTGGTAAAGAAATATTGTCTAAAATAATAACAGTTTAAGTTCAGTTTTTAAATGTGTATTTATACTACTACATATTATTTTGCAATAAAAGAGCATAAACTAAACTTCAAAACTACCATTGCCATATTGGGATATGATGTAATTTTTTTCCAAAGAGACTTTGGAAACGAAAATTCGTTAACATAAATTAATAATTTTTATCTATTTAAAATTTTCCTTTTGACATCATCTAAAGACTGTCGTCCTATGGCACGGTATCTGCATTTGGATAACAATTTCCCATTTGCAAATAGATTTCGCCCAGACACATATTTTAGATTTAGATTGCAATGGAATGTAGGTTGGAGCAATTCAAGGATTACTCGACTAATTTATCGCATGTCTCGACTTACACTCTCATAAATACCTGAACACATGGGCTCCAGTTTCAGCATGGAGCACCAGCCAGCACCAGCTTTAGACACGGAGAAGGTGGGATCTCGCAAATCATCGTCTCCACTTGAATCTGTCCGTAATTTGAATGCTCTCCTCATGCCAAACGATAGTTGCAAAATAGTAAAGTGTATTATCTTTGGAATAATGAGAGTCTAATTTGAAACTTTATCATCATCCATTTTAAGGATAAGACCGTGTTTCTAATTTGGCGAGAGATAGCCAAATTACGACATGCTGCAAAATATATTCTGTGCTCTGTTTTATCTATTCTTATCTCTCGAAATTGAAATATGGTACAAGTTTTGACATTTAAGATTTTATGGATAATTCCACTAATTATTTTCGTTAGCCTTGAGATACATTCAAGGGTCTAAGTTTACTTTTCCGACATGAATTTTGTGGTAATAATTGGGTGAGGAATATATTATATTAATATATTATACATACTATGGAAAACTTTAAATTTATACAAATTTAATTTTAGGGGAAAATAGTAATTGAAATAATTTTAACAAAAGTTTTAATTCAACAATTATACGCTTGTAAAAAATAATTAATACTTAATTTTCAATAAGTAGTAGTGCTATACTTGAAAATTAAGAAGGACAGATCTCAGAAGACTAGTTGGTTTTCTTACAAGACATTATTCTGTCATCTGTTGGCTATGCCTAGAAGAACACGAGTCTACAGAACACATCTTGTGTGAGTGTAGGGCTGTAGTCAAATTAAGGAGAGTTTCTTTCTCGTAAGGTGGTACAAGCAAATGAAATTTAAAATATTCCGGCTTCGAGAATTTTGGCTGTCATTAGGAGAGTTTCAGACCTTCTGGCCTAAAATTAACATGGAAAATAGAACAATAGATCACAGTGCATGTGGTATTGGGCACAATCCATCTTATATATAATAATAATACTCATTACATATGTTTTAAATTACATAAGAATTTAAAATTACTAACATGATATGGAAATTGTATTGTATTGTACAATTGGACCAAACAACCCAAGACTGAGTTATAGCCCTCACTCATATATATAAATACATATGAATGATCACCGGACCGTTGCACCATCGTGAATCCTTGGAGTGATGGGTGCCGCCCATCGCCTCCTCCTCACGTAAGCGTTTTCCCCACCTATTTGGTTATTGCAATTCTCGGGTTCTTATTGGGCCCCTTAATTTTCTTATCTTCAAAAGTCTGACATCATAACGGTACATGCTGATACCGGCTCGATTTTCGAACCGCCATTGCGCCGTTAATAATTGGTCTATTTTAAGTTTGTAAAGTGCGAAAAATAGCCAGTAAAACGAAGATTCCATAGACATGCAATTTCATTATCTAATCATAACAGTTAATTGGGAAATTGGATTTTAAAAATGGGGGCGGATCGTCGATGAGCAATAAAACTGGTGTGACCAAAGCATGATTCTTAATTTGATATGGGGGCAATAAGTTCAAAATGACATACATGTTGTTTTTTAATTTTGGAGATTTTTAACTCGTTTCTGACTGGGAAATCATGTGGGTTTCACTATCCTAAAAAAATTTGAACATATTCATTCCATTCCTCTAAGTGTTAGAGCCCTGAATAGTTATTCCTCCGTAAATTCGTGTTAACTTAGCACAATGTAATTTTTTCACTAACTCAAAAATTCCCTTGGTGTTTATTTTATTCCTTAAAGATTCATTGTTATCTTAAAAGAAGATTTTTAAGTTATAGATTTATATATTTTTTTTAAAATTTGTTTTAAACGACCAATTGACAAAAGGATTCACTGCATGTACGGTTAAAATGACATACCTATTACCTACCATTTTGTCCATACGAGGTTTTTATTTAATTTAGCCGAAATTATTTCGACCTTGAATATGTCAAAAGTTATAAGCACTCAACCCATAGTCAATCTTGAAGGCGTTATCGAATCCTAAATTTTTCTAATACTTCTCATTATAATGAAAAGAACTGTTCACTTACGTAGTAGTATTCAATTGCTCGTATAATCTCGTAATTTATAAGTGATATGACTTTAATTCCTTTTTATTTTTCTAAATAACCTATATTCATTTCAAGTTATTAGTACATTTCTTAATCAAGTCCTTGATTCCGCCGTAAAACCATCCCAAACTCTTGTTTTGGAATTGCATCAAAACGACCTCCTTCAGGTCTTTTTTTAGTTTTCAAATCAGAAAATAGTGGCTTAGAGTCATATCTAGGTTAAACAAGGGATGGGAAATCTTTTCGAAACCAGCAGCTCGGACAGCAGCCTTCGCAACTGCCGCTATGTGGACTAGCGCTTTGTTGTGAAATATTAGGACAGCTTAGGGGAGAATCTCGCAGCGTTTCTCTTTTATAACGACCTGTATCTTCTTGATCATAGTAGCGTAGTTCATCTTATTGATAATGGTACTTTTTTCTTTAAATAAATACATAATTACATCAAATTTACAAGAATGCCATTTTGTCCATACGGTTTTAAAAAACCGATTTTCGCCGATTTGTGTTTTTAAATTGTTTAATTTTTTTTTGCTCTTTTTTACAACATTTGAAAATTAATTTGAATAAATAGATAACCAAACATGATTACTGTATAATATGACGTTTTTGTGTATTTCTCGTAAAAAATTATGAACCAAAAACAAAACTATATGTCATTTAGTAGATATTTCCCTTACTTTTTTAATTTGAAAAAATCATCTCAAAACAGGATAACTTCAAAATAACTTTATTCTATTATAAAAATCTCTTTATCAGAAACCCACAATTAAGGCAAAATAAATAATACTTTCCGGGCCGCAAAATGCTAATTTTAGTTTGACCCATTTGGGGTTTATCTTAAATTGTGGATTGAATTGAAAGTGTACCTTTGAGGGTAAAAAATAACAATAATTGAAATTGGATCAATTATTCTGATTTGAATTGCAGTTTCGGTTTATTTTCGGCAAAAAGCAGGTATCAAAGCGATTGTATGAAATTGGGAAATATCAATTGATTTCATTCTCCCAATAAAAAAAAACAATACAACAAAAACCAGCCAAACTTTTCCCACATACAAAACTGTTTGCAAATTAATATTGTTTGTCAGAATTGCGTTCAGGTGAATTAAATTGAGATGCCTTGGGTAGGAGGAGTTGTATCTATGTATATTGAATAAATTCGACTATGTGGTTGGTGGCATTTAATTAAATCCTAGCTTAGATAATTAAATTTCCATTAAGCCGATTTCTCAAACATCCGATAATCTCATTAAATTTGCAATGGCAAGTGATTGAGTTGTTTTAAGGGATTAAACTCAGAGCACAACAAAAACCCGACCAGAAAACTAAGCTACAAAAGGCCCAAAGTGTTTGGTCTTTTGTAAATGGGATTTGGCCGCATTTAAATCACTTTCCAGACAGTTAATCGATGCGGTTGTCGCAAACTGTTGATTCCAAATTCGCCTTTTTGTCAAAGTCACAAATTAACCGAATAAACGCGAAAGCTTTTAAGTACCCGTTATTCGCCGCTTTTGATGTGGACCGTGTTCCCCATTTCCAGGCTCAATAAAACGTCGAGGAAGTTAATGCAAGTTAGAATAAATAAATTTTAAATTAACAAAACCATTTCAAACGTCTTAGAACAATAAGGTTACGCGGGGTTTCAATTGTTTTTCTACGTGACGTCATGGAATTCTAAAAATAGAATAATCCAATTCTATGATTTGTACAATTTATAGTTGTTTACATTTTTAATTTAAAAAATAAAAATATTTCGATAATTTTAAAATTAAAAAACAGAAATCTTTTTTATATAGTCTCGACTAAAAACTTTGCTTTAATTTTTTTTTTGTATAAAACATAATAAAGTTTTAAAAATTCGATACAAATTATTTGTTGATGGGCGAAAAATTCAAGATCATAGCCCTTATTCAGGTATAAAATATAGGAATAGGATAATTAACCAGATCCACGAAAACGTTTCTTTAGGTGTGTGGAGGACAGCCATACGACTCTCACATAATTCGCCCTAGCTACCACTGTTTATCACCATTTCTGACCATATATAGCTTAAAATTATAGATATAGTATTTCCTTTAAACAATCTAAGGAGCATTTGGATGGAAAAAGGTAAAGCTTATTATACCAACCACTCACCACCGCACACAAGGGCAGTATAGACTTTCAATTAAATTAAATTATTTTATCATGTTATGTTAATTAGTTATTTATTATAATAAACTTTGTATTTTAATTATAATAGTTTGAAGTTTTTTATTTTAATTTAGTTTTAAGATTTTTTAACAATTTGGTAATTTCGTATAGGAATATAAATTCATGTTTAATATAGTTTAATTGTAATCAGTTAGACGCAGTTTTGACTTTGGCAAAGAAAAGCAACATTTTTACTATGATTTAAAAAAATTTAGGATAAGTTTATTTAGAAATGTTTTTATGTATCTTCATCAAGTATATAAATATTTAAGAAATGTTTTGACAGGCGTGAAATGGTCGGTTCAATAATAGTAATGAATCCACATTACTTTTTTATGTCGAGTGACTTTGAGCCGGGACAAAGCTTTCTTTTCGTTTCTGGGGGGATGGGGAAGGGAGATTTTCCCAGAATAATGAGTGTTTTGTTTTAAATGGAAATAAATTTGGGGAAAAAAGCAAAGGCGAACAAAGTGATGCCAACTTTGCCGGTTTATGGGCTTCTAATGGTATTCATTAGGTCCTCTTCTTTCGCCTATTCCTCTCCAGTGACTTCATGTCCAAACTTGACTCCTCGGCCTGCCTGCTTGCCTCCCAAAGCAGGGTAATGCCATTAAAAAGTCTATGTGCAAAAGTTTCCGAAACCTCTCTCCGATTCGGATTCATTGGCCATTTTATTTGGCCAACGGAGACAATTTAAGTACTTGCATTAAAACGGAATTACTACACTTTTTGTGCCACTTCAACAAAGGTGGCAAACTTTTATTTAAGGACGCTTATTTAATATAAAATTATTTTATCCTGCCCGAGGTTAATTTAGGCTTAGTTTCTTTTACTAATATCTAGATTACTGTCCCATTTTTAGGTTCTTCAAGGTTGGTTTCTGAGTTTTTCGCTCATTTTGCACAACTTAAATTAAAATTTAACCCTAATAGTGAACATATTTCTATAAGATGTGTTTCTTAATAAATTCAAAAATAAAACTTATTTATATTAAACACAATGATACTTTAATAGTATACGACATTTTTAATTGTAATTTAATGGTTTTATTCTGTAATACAAATCTTCACTTTTTTCGTACTGAAATTATGTGTGAATTTAGATATAGAACTAAGCCTTTCAAAGGACATCTCTTTTGCAAAAACAGTTTATAAATGAGAACCAGGATAAAGCCTCCTGGACCAGGCCTCTTACTCCTTATGTAAGGCGCTGTTGTGAAAGAAGATGCGACGAGGTTAAAGTTGAAATTTATACACAGTTATCTATGTTTTTCTGTAAATAATTATTTACTTTGTAATAGCTGTTTGGACTGGCAAGAAGTAAGAATACAAGGGTGATTCTTTCAAACGTTTTGTTCAGACACACATTCATTCTTTAATACAAATAAAAAGACAATATCAGTTGTTGAGAGTTCAATTCATCCTTAACCAGTTCTTAAGCAGTCATGGTAGTTTTGGTACCTCAAGTGCTGCAGCCAATTGTAACTTCTATGAAGAGTAAGACAATCCCAAAAATATGAGACTCAAGGCGGAGAAAAAAGCTTAAACAGTAGTCGAGATTAAAAGCTTGGCAGACTTCATATTGTCCAAACCACAGTATTGGGTGAACGGGAGGCCAACAGAATTCCATATGATAAATCGAATATTTATAATAAGGAACAAAATTCCCAGTCAATTCCTATGCATTGTTTCCGTATGCTCTCAAGCTCTGCTCCCCTAGTTTACAACAACAATATACACGGTAAATTTGTTCCTTCTCTTCTAGTAAAGGAACGAATTCTTATTTCAGGTTATTTCAAAGATATCTTAATTTTTCGACAACATTTATTTTATGTTACATTTAGTAATTCAACCGAAGAATAGATATGTTATTATACATATCTTAGTATTTTCACTGGAAAAAAGTAATTTATTAACTAAATAAGAGGTGAAATATGAATGGCTCTGCAAAGCAAATTTTAAAATTCTTTTTTTTCACCTGTAAATTAAATTTTACAACAAAATAACGCATCAACAAATTAAATAATACAAAACATTGATGTCATATATAAATTGTATAAAAAAGAAACATTTTTCAATTTCTGAAATCTTCACAATATTTATGTTTTTATTCAACGAAAGGCATTTCGTATGATTTTCTCATTGTGTATTTAACTAAAATAACGTGAATATAATTATTATTTCAATAATTAATAGTGATATTTAAATAAAATTCACCAAATATTACATTGCACAATATTCTGATCCGTCCAATTTCAGTTAAATTTTTATATTTATTAAGTAGTTTTTGGTTTACTATTTCTATAGTAGGATAAAATTGATTATATTTTTGATGATTTAATCTAAGTATTTTGCACCGTTTCTTACTTTCAAACCTTGAATTATTTTTTTGTCCAAATATAAATGACATGACAACCAAAATTAATCTCTTATTTTAGTTATTCTTATTTCATTAATAATTAAAAAATATCCAAATATATAATTTATTTTTCATATAAAATTACAATTTGTTACATTAAATTATTATCTAAAATGAGACCTATACAATTTAAAACCACTAACTTTAATGACTTTTTTATGGACAATAACTCTAATATGTTATTATGCTTCCCTGTAAAATTACAGAATTTGCCACGTGCCTGTAAAGAGAACTATTATCTATTGAAAGTGACGATCAAGTTATTAGAGTACCAATAAACTTTTATGAATAAATGGCATGTGAGTTTATGCAAATGATATCATAACAATTGCATTTAGATCTCTCCAAAGCGATTGAATTACTTTATATTCCCAATTCAATTACTATTAGTACTTTACCTTTGGATATAGTCCCGTTCTTCCCCACTTAATCCTGATCCAACCACCAATACCTTTTCATTTACAACAAAAACAACAACAAATTGCCCTATTCATCATATTATATATAAAAGGGATAAGTTTGCGGTAAAACGTATTCAGATCGGATATAAATTTAGAGCAATTTCATTGCGCTCGGTGAATATTTTATTAACATTTCCATTAAAGTTCCTCATTATGCAAATTTTCGGTGCAATTAAAAATTAACTCCAACTCTGCCATTAGAATAATAATACTAATATCACTATAGGGTGCCTTTTCCTCTTAGCATTAAACCAAGTAACGAGTTTATTTTCTAAATATTATGAAAATTACTATAATTAAAAAAAGATTGGGAAAAGTTAGATAAATTTGTTATTTTTAACATGAATTTGAATCCGTTTATTATGACTCTGATTATAGTGACAAAACGCTAGTTATAACGACGTTTGGCTTACATCTAAAAGTCATTACAAAATAGTTTATCCGTTTCTTCTTCCTTCCATGCCTAAACGCCTTTCCTTTCGGAACATACGAGTAGGTCAGCAACAAGTTCCTTCAACCGAGATCTATTTTGGGCTATAGACCTGAGATCTGGTTCCACGTCGCCAGGTGTTGACTCTTCAACTTGACCAATCGACCCAAGTCGGTCGGCCTGTACTTCTCGAACTCTATGAACCCTCTTCGCTATATCGTTGTTTTCTTTCCTGAGCGTATGACCAATCTACGACATTGATCTTTGCTTAATGACGGTGTCGATTCGCCTTGCATTACATAAACCCCGAGGTACGTATGAGCAATTTTTTAATAATTGTGACCTGTTATAGTGACTGACAACAGAAACCCAGTTTCATTTTATTTGTTTTCTGCAATATGGTTTGTATGAAGTATTTTTTACTTCCCTGCGATGTTGATTTATCCGGAATCTGCTGTACTTCATATTAATTAATTAAAAATAATATCAAACAAAGCTACAGTTGTTAGGCAGGCATGACAGTGACTTAGTGATACTCCAAGAAAGCTCTAAATTTAAGTTATAATCTTGAATTTCTCGTTTTTTCAATGGTTTCTGGTGAAGTACAATGTCGAATTTTAAATTTTGGTCAAGAAAATTGTTTTAATAACTTAAACAGAAAATTACAGAGCATTACTTACAGTTCCATGGAAAAGTTTATTTCTAATTAAAGTCAAATGTTTCCAAGGCTAAAACATTAAGGCTTGATGCATTGATTTTATTTCGATAATTAATTTTAGAAATTTATTAACACAGATTTCTAGGTCCATTTAGTGCAGAATACAACAAAAGCGGCTAATTGCAGTTGTGTTCCGATAGGTTTTGACAATAAAACGGGATCTTGCATTTAGTAGTTACTATCGGAAATGGATAAAAAGAACAGTCGATAGGAGTGTAAACATGTTGTTTAATGTTCTCTTCGCCTTGTTTTTAAGGAATTATTAGCTTATTCCAATTCCTGGTTCTGATCCCTCAACAGGAGTTATTGCGCCATGTTTGGTTAGTTTATCTGCTATTTCATTAACCCCGTTATGTCCCGATATCCATCGATGGTAATTTTGATATCTAATCCTAGTGTGTTGAGGGTAACAATAAGGCTCAAAACACACTTCTGGTTAACGATGAATCCTTTGAGGACCCTAAGAGCTGCTTGGCTGGTAATTTTCTTGTTACTAATGCGATTAAAATAAAATTCATTTTTTTTTTTCAATTCCTGTAAGGAACATGGGGAGTCTTAACCTCAACCAACGGGATTAGACTTTTCATGACTATTTGTTTTCAGTGTATTATTAGTCTATTAATAGCACCTAGTCCAGTTGAAAAAGGACCCAGTCAATCCTACCCGCCCAGGGATCGAACCCATGGCCTCCGAAGAGGGATCCGGATGCGTTACCATGGTTATGAAGCGGGTTGATGTCCTGATGCGATTATTCAGGTGTACATCTTTAAATATTTCCGCGGATACAGAGATCCTGGTTTGACGGCCGACAATAACGATGCTAGTACCAGTTTCTGTCTTAGCTCCGTCAGTGAACAAAAGCATTGTGACCAGTGTTATGCCTAGATATTTCCAAATTATCGTAATGTAGATTATTACTACTTGTGTAATTCATTTATTTGTATTTCTAACTTATGTCTGCTATTTCGGATTATCATTTTTAACCGGTTTTAATTATTAATGAACGTTTGTTCTTAGCCTGCCCTGATGGAATAAAGTAGAATACAGCGATAAATGTAAAATCCATTTAAAACTTCTAGAAATTCGTTACAATAGCTGCAAAAGTAAGTAATAATTATAATATTAAGACAATTTTAATATAGTTTAAAATTGACATAGAAAAGATTATTATTTTACATTTTTATTTGTAAGTTTAGTATAATATGCTCAAAATATTTTTATATATTCACTTGGGATTCATTGCAAACCAATAAAATCCGTTAAATTATAAATGAAATAAAAGACCTCGACATTGGTAAAGAGAATTATATCCATTATTAAAAAGCACCCTGTACAAATGGTAATTGCTGATGGATAAAACGCGAAACTTAATTTCATCGTATGTTGATTTAGTGTGGGAATTTCTTGGAGATGGTGATGGATCGAGACCTTAAGAAAATCCTCTTTCTTATCCTCCTTGTCTGAATTAATTATTGAGGAGTAATCTTCAAGATTGGTTTTGTTTGATCTCATTTTGGCGGCTTGAAGACGGATTCCGTCTTTTGAGGCGACCACCGTTTTTGCAATAATTAATCGCAGTTTACCTTTGCCACGTGAAATGTGTGTGGTACTACATTAAGATTAATAATGGCAGAAATAAATTGAATTTTACGCCATAAAGCTTACAAGAGAGCGGAAAAAAGAAGGTGATTTTGCGAGAATATAATTTGCAATTCCTTTGAGCTTAATGTAATGCAAACAGATTTTCCCGCTATTCCCACATATAAGATGCAATTAGCGAAATTATATTCACAATGTTTATATTAAAACCACATCTGCCAAGTTGAGAATTTTAAAACAAATCCCTTTCAGTTCATTGAACAAAGTAATTTCAAATTTTGTTGGCCCTAATTTTTTTTCGTACTCGTCTTGTCGAAAATAAATTATAAAATTGATCCCAAGTCAACAAAAATAATTCTGCTCGAATTAATTTCTAAAAATACATTCGTACACTTTATCGAGATAACAAATCCATTTTCTAGCAATTATTAGAAGGAATAAAAAGTTGTCATAATAGAGACGGTCGTCCCATTTTCTGCAAAATTCTAATTCCCCTTGGCCTTACGTCAACTGGAAAATTATTGTAAAACTCATATTCCTGTTTCAATTGCTTTTTTACCCTCTGTTGCAATTTTTCAAATACACTATAGAATTTGACGATACAATCAATTTCCTTAAAACTTATTGAAACAATCAGTTTCTCTACAATTGTTTTCTTTAAATATTTATTATACCCCTTCAAACTGTTTTGACAGATGAGAATTATAATCTATTCCGACAGTCAAGCTGCAATTGGGCCACTATCGTCTTTTAAAATAAATTGAAAACTCATCCAAGAGTGCAATAATACCCTCCAAGACCTGTCGGTACATAACAGAAAAACTGTATGTTGGGTGTCGGGTCATTCAGAAATGGAGGGAAATGAAAAAGCCGATGAACTAGCACGCCTTAGGGCATCGACCCAAATGCTAAGACCTGAACCTTTCTGTGGAATCAGCTGGTCCACAGCCAAAAGTGAAATCAGTTCTTGGATTATTGTTCTACGAAAACAGTACTGGGACAACCATGTGGGCCTCTGACAATCTAAAAACCTCTTAAATCCCTAGCTCCTGGAAGACACCTGCAAGCTTAGCAGGGCAGATCGCAGAGAACTAGATGGTTTCTTAACAGGACACTATCCTGTCAGATATCATCTGAATAAAATAGCTTTTTCCGATGAGACCATCTGCAGGTTGTGCATGGAAGAGGAACACATCGTAATTGAATGTGGGACTTTAGTCCGAATTAGAAGGGAGGTTTTTTCTCGTGAGGTGTTGGAATCAAGTGAGATTAGAAATATTCCGGTCCAGAAGATTATGACTTTCATTAGGAAGGTTGGACATCTTCTGCCCTAAAACTAACACATGGACAAATGCACAATAGATCTTACAGGTCGCAGTGCAGGTGCCATTGGGCAAATCCATCTCTATATATCTTATACTGTTTTGAGAAACAATATAAACTTCTACCATATTAGCAGGCGGTTAAATTACTGTTTTAACAGCATCCGAAATCAAATAAAGTTATGGAGTGTATTTTAATTACAATTTTTCTATGTTTTTAACTGTTTTAACAGCATTCGAAATCAAATAAAGTTATGGAGTGTATTTCAATTACAATTTGTTAATAGTAGGCGGTAATCTATTCCAAATGGTCAAACAGGAAAAGTAAAAGGAACGGCGTTGGCATTCCGTTCTGAAATAAGGCATTTTGAAATATATATTAGTGGTACATCAGTTTAAAAATATTGAAAGTTTAGTCATAAGTGGTCATAAGTAGTCCTCCCTGGTTCGTCCGAAACACCATCTTATACAGGGTCCTGAATATGTCTTACGTAAAGGACGAGAGTTCAGCACCAAGCATCTAGAGCGAACTGATGTTCATTCCAACAACTCTCATCGCACCTACCACATTCCGCCGCTTAAAAAGAATACACGTCAGCGACCTGCCTACAAGGGATTGATTTGATTAAAACGTTAGTAGTAGACAAGCTGGATTCTTAAAATCCTGCTTGCAGTATCTGTCTTTGTCACCGTTTGTCACATGGTTTACATTGTTTTATGTCAAAAATAAAGAGTTATATTTACTACTATACAAAGTAATAATTTTTTATTAAATTCCAAATTTAAACAAGGTTTACTGCTATTAATATTTTGAGGACACATCTTCTGAATCCTGATGGCATAGTATTTTAAAGAAGAAAAAAATCAATTTAAAATTCAATAAACTTTGAAGCGTTATTTGTAGTGAACAAATGAAATGTCATTCAAATTTTTGTTAGGAAAAATCTGCCACGAATTGGCGAACATGCCGATTTTCAATCAATAGTTAAAACACATTTAAAAATAAAAGATGAAAATGGGTTTTGTCTTTTTTATGAGACCCAACTGATGTGTATGAAATTTGCACAAAACAAAGGTGAAATGTCGAGTCCCTAATAATATCTACTGTTAAGAAAAGTATATAACAACTTTTTCATAATATAATTATGCTTAAATATAATAAGCAGAAAAATGTTTCACATTAATAGAATTGCATTAGTAGGTAATTTTATTTAAGTTTTTTTAAATGTCTTTTATAACATAGTTTTATTATTAATAACCGATTAATATTAACAATTACGACTGGGATACAACGAAATACATTAGTGCCATGATATTGACATCCAATGAGAATAAACAAGTAGGTAATAGTAATTGGAATCTATATTTTTCTTAAATTAATTGTAATAATAACAGATAAAAATGTTCAATGTTCATGGTTTTTCGGGAAATTACATGTTTATCTATTCAATTCTTACAACTTTATTATTTTTCCTAGGATAGACCCTAGGCAAAATACGAATTTCAATACTAAAATGTTTTAGAGAAATACAGAAAATACCATTATAATAAAAAATGTAAAAGATTTACACTAATGAAATCACTGAATTCAAACATTTGCAACATAGTGTACATGTACTTTCTCTCTCTGGCAATGTTTTGCTTGGGAAAATAGAATAATGTTCTATCCATGTGGCAGAAAATCCGCAGTATAGGTAAATATAGGAGAATTTTTGCAATAACTTTTCCCCAACATTCCCCATAAATAATAACCTCATTTTTCACGTTCCGCCCTTTCTGTTGCATACAATTACACTGCCATTCACCATACTTGTCTCAGGTCATTAATGTAATAGAAAGTTTAACCGGTTTGTAATTGTCCTGATCCTGACCATTGTTGCCACACATGCCATGGAATAGAAGTGAAATTGTTGAATTGTTAAAAAGTTTCCATTGTCTCTCCATTTGAGCCGTTTTTATAAATGGAACGGTAATGAAATGTGTAGTTTTTACAATTTGTGTCATTAGAAAGTAAATCTGTAATTAACAATAAAGTAGCATGCCAATGGCAAATTTCAGTTAATGTTCTTTAGAATTGCATACAGTGTCGTTTAGCATGTTTAAATAATGAGAGCATATAACCGAAATTGTTTTAGAATTTTATTTATTAATTATTGGTTTATTTATGAAAATAACAATATCGTGAATTCCACACTTTAATAACAGTCAGTATTATAAAAATTTAAGAGTTTTCTTAATATTAGTTTTTCAATTTGTCATAAAATTATGATTAATTATATCATTACACTATAATTCTGTATTGATTTGACGGAAAAGCGGCTGTGCAAGCATAGCTTAGAGCGTTAAGCAACTATTTGGGCCCATTCGCCGCTTCATCTAAGGGTTAGTTCTCCGAGTATTCAGCTTTATAGAATCTGATATTAACATAGAAAGATTGTACGATTGTGTCCTCTTAAAAATGAACATCTCTTGCATTCGTTTGTGTCAGCCAGACCCATTTTGTTGGAGTCAAATCCAATAAGGCAGTGGTCTGTGAGTAGGGCACTGCTCTACACCTTTTTTTATTGCAATGTCAAGGATGAGCGTTTTAGAATTTCAACTTTTTCATTGCAGTGTCCTGAGTGGACCGGGTGGCACTTGACTTTCAAAATCTGCTGCTCCGATCTTTATTTCTCCTTCACTTCTTGGAATTTTTTCCAATATTAAAAAAATTATTAAATTTAATTTATTTTATGATTATTAATATTTAACATAATTATTTATTAAAAGTATTAAATTCTTCCTAGTTCGATTAGGTTCCGACTCTTGTTCTTGCCAATATTGTCTTGTTACTCCACAGTCTGCCTTAACTGTCCAATCGGTTGTAATTTTCGGCGATATGAGTTTCGTCTCGTAAGCAATTAAACTATAATACTTTATTTATAAATATATTTTTCGTATGAATTTCGGATTCAGTAACAAATTTAAGTGCACATAAATTTTGAGTTTCCGTAGCTAAATATTCAAATATGGTTTGATGAATTGATCTCAACACTGCCAGAATTGATCATATTTAAACCCTATTGAATTATTTCGAAATTGCGTCTACCGTGGCCGGTCCATTTATGATTTAAATTACACCAAGCCTAACAGGGTAGCTGAAGCTCCATTTTGTTAATAGAATGGAGAATGAAACTTCTCGTACAAATCCATTCTTTATTAATACAAATATCTCCAAGATCAAATCCGTTTTCGTTAAATTGTTTGGCTGATTTTAATGGAAGTTGTCTCGTTTTACATCATTTTATATCAAATTACATATTTCAAGCGATTTATTAATTAAGACTAAAATATTTAAAAATTACAATCAGCAAATTCATAACCAGAGGAAAGTTCGATATGTAAATAAACAATTTTGCTGAGAAAGTTTTTCGAAAAATCAATTGACTATTGCTCATTAGTTTAAACAGTTTCCCGACAAGTTTGAAATAAATTAGAAAGTTTTCCAGCCATTGTCTAAAATTTAAATTACTCGTTTATGAAAAGCTTTTATAGTCAAATGGCTGAAACAATACATATCAGTAGTAAATAATTGAAAGGAAAGTTATAGAATCTCCTTATAAAATTAAAAACAATTGCTTTTGTAAAATTATAAGAACTCCCCACTGTGATGACGTTTGTAGTAAGTTTCTTTAACTCGGGGTGTCTCAGGACTTTTTCAATAATAGGAACAATGGGAGAAAAGTAAGACGAAGGCTGGCAACTTCCAGTAAGTAAGCGCACAGAATCAGTTGAAACAAAAAAAAGATATTGGAGAAAGAAGTCAAAAGAAAGAAGAATAAACAAAAAATAAACATTGCCTTGGAGCAATTTAAATTTATTTAATATTCATGGCTGTATTATTATTCTTTCTCTCCAATTCACAGATGAGGAAAATTTGCACAAACCACAGCCACGAGCAGCTCCGTGTTTTGCCATTTCATTTGAATTGATATTTTTTCGGAAATTCGGTTGGTTTTCTAAATTAAAATACTCATTACTTGGTGAACTTCTTTTGAAATATCGGTCTTTGCGAATTTAATTAGTTACTGTTTAATAGCCACGTGTCTCAATTACATTTTTTGTGTTGTTATCTTCTAACATTCTGGTTTTGAAACACATAATTATAATGATCAAACCTTATTATTAAAAAGGAATCACATGCAGATATTTTTGGTATTTTGATCTTTCGAATGAGTTGATTTATATTTACTTTAAAGAAAAGTGGCATTTAACAATGTTTAAGCATTTTGCAATTAGTTGTCATTCAATCAAATAAATAAATGGCCAATTAATTTTCAAATTTTTTAGCTTTAATAAAGGACACCTTACTACAATAAAATTCAATACGAATATAGTTTTCTAAAAACATATAAGTCATGTTAAAAAATTTCCAGTCTTGGCCTCAGCCAGCTCCAAACTTTGCTTCCAGCCAGCGCGGTCTTTTGCTTTTCTCTCCAATCCGAACTCTTTGGCGTCTCCGTCGATATAGTAATTCCTTTCGTGGCTTTCCAGGTTTTCGAATTCTGTCTAGGTTAAAATTCAGGACCATTTTTGGGGGATTGGAACCCGGCATATCGGAGTTTTTGCACTCGGAATATATTCCGGAGCATTTTCCCCTCAAATACGCCTTTTGTCTTTGTGGTGGTTTCACTGCCGTATGTCACTGTTTCACTAGTGTTAAAAAAACAGGTTTTCATAGAAATAACCAAAAAATACCTGATCATATTTTATAAGTGCTTGTGGTTCAGGAATAATTAAATCTGATAGTAGGGAGAGAATGAATAGTTTGTCATTATTAGTTATTTAAAATTTAAACAACAAAGTCGATGTGAAAGCTCTAAGAAAACTATTCTTTTCATTATCGATTATAGTCAATATTCTTGCATATTTGTGAGCAGTAGCCTGATAGTGTTGCTCAATTACTCAACCAAAATAACATAACATAACATAACATAACATA